>MU278350.1:5964-65007 GCA_022385755.1 Trametopsis cervina
TTGATGCGCCTTCCTGTGACGTCATAGAGCGCTTAATGAAATATAAGTCTACTGATAAGGGGTTATTTAATAGGGAAAATGCGAATTTGTGACACACAGTTGGATTGTGCACTCGTCAGAACTGGAGAGAGAAACGAGTTCACAGATCGCACACCGCTACATGGTAAGTCTGCCCTCTTTGCAATGCTCTTGGTATTTATGATTTGTTGTACAAGGACTTCGGGTTGCGCATGTTCGTGCAATCTTCAAGCTGCCCCTTCATTATCGGGTTGAGCACGTGCATCTTTTGGTGTATGTGGAATGGTTCACGCCGTTTCGTACTGCAGATCCAGTGACAGGCATGTACATTGTGACAAAGTCATCCCGAAATCATCGTGCATATGGTCAGATTATTGAGGCCCACCGTCTGGTGCGGAACTGCCATCTCATGCCAAAATCGGGACGGGTACAAGACATCTCCTGGGTCTCTCATACTGTAGCTGACAGATGTAGAACATTTTATAATAACTCCTACATAGACATGCACATGTATTGTACATTTGCGCTCAATCACAGTGGCTGTGTATAAATCCGAGTAGATCTCCTTGTTGTTGACTACAGCGCGGAGGAGGCTCATACTTACACATCCACACCTCGCCGCATGGCGCAAGCAGTCCTCAGGGACGACATTGTCCGAATCAACCAGCAAAATAATTTCACCAACACGACACGCATGTCCGTTAGCAGCCCACGGCCTCCACCGTTTCTCGCTCGCCTGATGGAACTCCTGGATTGCCAACATGAGCGCCCTCTCCTCGAGGTCCTCCCACTCGCCCGCCTTCTCGCTCTCCTCCTCAGGCTGGTGCCGCACCTCATCCATTCCCTGGTCTTCTCCATTATGGCCTTAGTACTGCAGCCCAGAGCGCGTGTCCTCCCTGCGCCCGTTGTTCTGGCTCGAGTTCTCGCACGATAGATGGACTTTCTCCTACAACTGGAGCATCGCGAGGTGTTCCTCAGCTTCAAGAGAGAGGGCAAGGGCGTAGTACATCTTGGACACTTTCTTGAATCAGCCAGCATGCTTGAACCTGTCGGCGGCGTTGTCATGTTTGGGACAGGCGACCCAGCCGATACCATGGTTGGTGTAGTAGGCGATACAGGCGTCGCGCTCCTCACAGGAGATGTCGAATACCATCGTCGTTGATGAAGATCTTGGACGTACCACCCTGGCGATCATAGGTCTCCATGGCCTTCTTCATGGGTTCAGTAGACGGCGCCCTGGATGCATAGGTCAGTGCACAAATACACGTGAGTTGGACGCTGGAGATGAACAATGAAAAAAAAAACACGACGTACAGGCGAGACGGCAAAGAGCAGCGGCACAGTGACCAGCAGGATGAACCGCATAAAGCTGCCCTCCAGCTGCCACTCAACCAACAGCGTGTTGATACCACTCGCAAGGAAGACTGTCCAGAAGGAAACTCACGTTAATCCCCGCACTCCAAACCAAACTCAAGAAATGACAGTGTACATACATATGCTCAGGCCGAACGCCAGTCCATTCGTAATAGGCACAAGCAGCATCACCAGCCTCTTCTCTGGGACACCCGCGAGCTTCTCGTCGCCATCCACAGGGATATGACGACCATCTTCTTCCGGCCATACCACATCTGCATTGTGTTCGTCTGCAGCCTGCAGCCCTGCTCGTCCCCGGGCGAGTGCGCACTGGGGCTCAGGTTGTCTCCGCCGAGCTTCTCGAGGTCAGACTCGCCGCGCAGATCTTTGAGGGACATGCCGTGCACACCGCGGGGTGTGCCGGCGCCAGGGGACAAGAGCGAGCCGCGGATGTTGAGTTTGACGTTGGCAGCCATGCGGTTGAGTTTGTCATGGGCCCAGGTCCGGATTGCAAGCCTGAGATGAGAAGGATCAGTTGGGCAAATTGTGCCGAGGGCAAAGAGAGAGACGTACCGCTTGCGCTTGTGGGGTAGCTGCTCGCGTATGTGATCTGTACAGTGTTTGCAGAGCTTGGTGCTGCGGCATGTAGAATCTACCAGCCCCTTGTGAACTTGCATGTTCTGCGGCATGCATAATCAGTATGTGTGGGAACAGAAGCTGAAGAGTACTTACCACATATGAAGCCACAGATACCCTTGGGAAGGTAAAGAAGGGATAGAAAAAGGAGGCAAGTGGAGGTAAGCACACCTTGGCACAGCGTTGTGGAAATCGAAACACTATGCATAGGTAGCCACTCTCCAGGAAGGCACAAACACAAGGGGTGAGCACACCCGAGCATAGCGTCATAGGGCATCAAAACACTATGTATAGGTGGCTTGTTCGCCCTTCATTTGGTCGAATGATGTGATTGGTGATATTGACAGTGAGGTGGAAACGTGCACTGAGACACCCCTGCATCTGTGCCTTCCTAGGGCCATGGTTTTGACCCCTGGTGGGCATCCAAGAGTGCAAGTGTGTTCATGACGTGGAGAAGAGTGGCGAACGATGATAGGGAGACGACGAGGGCACAAGTCCGCAACAGGCGCGCAAGCATGTGACTTCGGGGACCTCCAGGCGCCGGATCGCGATCCCCAGACGTCACCACCAATGTCAAGCGCTACCTGAGAGCATCGAGTGCTATGTCGCGCTATCCGGCGCTAGACATTTGTCGCCTCACTGCGTAGAGAGTGGGCGCTCTCCTAGCAGAAGGGCCCTTCCAGAAGTTCTAACTTTCAGCATGATAAGCTCTTCCACTACGACTCATTATAAAAGACAAGCCCGTTCAGATGCATGCCAATGACGCATATGCTAAAACCTCGGGCTGTGTTGCAGATCATGAAGGCAATCAAGTATCAAAGATCATATGCATTAAATGTTGTTTTTTACTTTATTGTTCATCGAAGACTGTCACTACAAGTCTTCTATCGCGCCTACAGCGCACTTTGTTTACGCATATTATTTTCGCTTAGGCGCTCGACGCGCAATCTTCTCTCGCATGTTGGGTTGCGACTTTCCTCAGTTCATTCCTCTTATCGAGGCTGACCGAGGTTCGTCGCAGCCCGTTACTCACTCGTTTATTCAGTACTTACATACCTACCTGTAGTGTTTCTCTCGCTTCGCGTATTCTACAGGTTTGCAATGACACCTTAGTTCATTCCTCTTATCGAGGCTGACCGAGTGTTTCTCTCGCTTCGCGTATTCTACAGATACCGCTCATAACCCTGCAAAATTAAAGGGCATATGCATGGCATGTAACTTCCAGGAGAAGGCGCACTCGGAATACATCTAGACGAGCGGACCGGCTTCTATATAAGTCCGCGCTTCAATATCGCAAAGTCTTATCTACATCAAGCGCGAACAACTCCAGCCAAGTACTTATCGCAGCGCTCCTCCGTTCTGGGGCGCCCTGAGAGAAAACTTTCCCGCTAGGGAGCCGTGCTAATCTCCCGTGATGTGTTTCTGACAGAAACGAAGCGAAGATAATGACATTGGCCATGTACAGTGTCACTATCTTCCTAGCGCGCAGTGGCCCCTGATCATACTTATACCCGAGGAACTGAAGGGCTCGCGAGGCCAGTTCCCTCACACGAGTCAGTGCTCACGGAATACGACAGCGACCTCCTACGCCCCGCACAATGGGAAAGTCGATCCGAACATACCTGAAGCCCTCGGGATGGGCGTTGGAGCCCACACCGTCGACGTTCGCCCCGAGCAGTCGGTGGTCGAACAAGGATATGGACCCTGTGCCGGTCAAGGAGAGGACGTGGTCAACGTACAACTACGTCGCGTACTGGATATCGGACGCTACGAACGCGGCCGTATGGGAGCTAGCGTCAAGCATGTTGGCCGTGGGGCTGTCATGGTGAGTGCCAGTACATGTCGGCTCGGTACCAAGCTACTGAACGAAATTCCTTCTGGTGCGTGTAGGCGGCAGGCACTCCCCGCCATCGCAGTAGGGCATATCATCATCGCGATAGTGATGGTGCTGAACGGTACCATCGGCGCCCGTTTGCACGTCGCCTTCCCCGTGCTGAACAGGTCCTCGTTCGGCTTTTGGTTTAGCTACTTCAGCGTAGTCAGCCGTGTCGTGCTTTCTATGTTCTGGTTTGGTATCCAGACGTTCACAGGCTCAGAGTGTGTGTACCAGGTTCGCCTTCCGTTTGCCAGTACTGAAGGACGTGATGGCTGACAAACATTCTGATTGTAGATGCTCAAAGCGATATGGCCCAGCATTCAGCACATGCCGAATAACCTACCTGCTAGCGCGAATATCACGACGTCAGGCATGATGTGCTACTTCCTGTACTGGCTCATCCAGGTAAGCCGTTCGGACATCTCCGACTTACTCGCTTCTGAATATGCACCACACAGTTCCCTTTCATGTTCGTCTCACCGCAGCGAATCCGGTGGCTCTTCCTCGTGAAAGCCCTGATTGTGCCTGCAGCTTGGCTGGCAATGCTCATCTGGGCAGCAGTCAAGGTTCCGCCGTCACAAGGCCTGTTTGGCCAGCATGCGGAGATCTCGGGAAGCAAGCTTTCGTGGGCTTGGTTGAGTGCTTTGAACAGCGCGTTTGGCATCTACGCCACGCTGTCGGTCAATATCCCTGATTTCACTGTGAGTGAAATATACTACCTTTTCCCGCTGCACATTTGCTTACTTCAACCTTTTCCCAGCGTTATGCCAAGAACGAGCGAGCGTGAGTGCCGTGTACATCCAGATACTCCGCAGACCCTCTAATGGTTTCCCGTTCCAGTCAATACGTGCAACTTATAATCATCCCCGTGGCGTTCACGCTCGCCGCCTTCTGCGGGATGATGGTGACGTCCGCCGGAATCGTGCTCTACGGCAAAGTGCTCTGGGACCCGCTCACACTAATCGACCGCTGGGACAACCGCGCCGCCGCGTTCTTCGCGTCCTTCGCGTTCCTGCTCGCGACGCTCGGCACGAATATCTCCGCCAACTCGCTCTCGGCCGCGAACGACATGACCGTCCTCTTCCCGCGCTACATCAACATCCGCCGCGGGCAGGTGCTGTGCGCGATCTTGGCCGGCTGGGCTCTTGCGCCTTGGGAGATCTTGGCGAGCGCGCAAGGGTTCCTGACGTTCATGAGCGGGTACACGGTGTTCCTGGGTCCGTTTGCGGGAATCATGGTGACGGACGTACGTGTAGCTGTGATACGTCCATTTGAGAGCTCAGGGCTGACGGGATGATGCAGTACTGGCTTATCCACAGATGCAAAGTTGATGTTCCTTCCATGTACAACCCCCACGGGCGATACAGATATACGGGCGGCTTCGTATGTTTCATTCCTCGGGCTGTTGTTCTGCAACACTGACACAAACGCGACCAACAGAACTGGCGTGCCGTCCTCGCAATGGTCCTGTCCGTAGGCCCCACCCTACCCGGCCTTATAAACTCCATCAACCCGAATATCACAGTCGGAAACGGCGTGTTCCTCTTCGACGTCGCTTGGATATTCGGCGTACGTCTCTCCTTATCTCTCCCAAAATCTCCTACTTACACTCTTCGCTCCAACAGTTCACGGTGGCCTCGAGCGTGTACTACGTCACATCCACGCTCTTCCCCGCGCGGGAGACATACATGGACGAGGCGATCCTCCCCGACGAGTTCGTCGACGGGGCGTCGGGCTCGGATGCGGGTGTGAGTGACGACATGGAGAAGGCGTCGATAGGCAAGGGCAGCGGGCACGCAGAGATCAAGAGTGTCAGGTCCGCTGCTATGTCATGACCGGAGTGCAGGACGGACTGAGGGGGATGGTGACGATGATGATAGAGTTTGTTTACGTACTTATATGATAGGTTTTTGGTTCTGTAGTATCGCGTGGATTTTATGGTTTATAGCTTCGCTAAACGAAAGGCACCTCGGATGAACAGCGATCATAGTCGAACCCGGGCTTAGTGTTCATTAAAATTGGCTTCGAAGTCTGCTTCTGCCGCCTTCACCAGCAAATGAGAACGTCTCAACGTACGCGAACACGTGCAAATATGCGTCACCAATTGTGTACGAGATGTATCGAAAAGCCTATCATTAGCGAACGGCTCTATTTTTGTCATCTCAGTCAGTAGAAGCATTCGCTTACGATCCTATAATAGCTCGGATATGAACAGCACGCGGCAGGACGACTTCGAACAATGAAGTTGCAAGAACGACTGACTACTAGGTATCAATGTGCACTACGTAAAGTTTTAAGGCTCTGACATTATGAACACACAGACGCGAAAGACGCAGTCTTTCGCTATAAATTTGACATTTCTTTACGGCACACGCACGTTCAAACCGCCTGGAACATACGAACGAAACGGGGACCCGGGACGCAACAACCGCCATTAGGTGGTTCTAAACTCGAATTGATGAGATGAGTGAGTGGAACTTGGGGATAAATCTGGAGCAAGAACAGAGGAGGGGAGAGAAAGAACAGGAATTGTTGCCCGTGTGATGGAGGAGGCGAACGGGCTGTCAAGAAAAAGCGCCATGCCAGATGCGAAAACCCTTCCCTGAACCAGCCGGAACGTCAAGAAAGTAGAGACCGTTCACCGTCCCACCGGGCAAACCCTGCCGCGCCGCACGCAGCGCACGAATGAAGAAGAGAATAAGCCAACTGCCGCTCCAACTACGTCGGCGGCGGATTCGTCAACGAATGCTGAAGGTGGGGTATATACGACATCGGAGTGAATTGAGGACGGGAGAGAAAAAGAGAGGGGAATCCCTCTTTCTTTAGAGAGTGAGCCCGTCGTGGCTGATGCGCTTCTTGAGGTGACGCTTGATGGCGGAGCGGCGACGCTTGCTGTCCTTGCGCGACTTGCACTTCGCAGGCGCGGAGGGCGTAGAGATGGACTCGGTAGTGCCGACGGGCACGGGTGGCACAATGGGGTGGGCAGGACTGACAGGCGAAGAGGCAGGAGGGGCAACACTGTGTGATTAAAAAAACATGGTCAGTAAATTCCAATACTTGAGCCGCATACATCTACGCACATAGGAGACGCAGGGGGTGGCGGTGGAGCAGCGGGCTGTTCTGGCTTGGAAGCGGGCGGCGGGGGAGGAGCGGCTGCCTGGTTCGGCTTAGCAGACGTCGGAGAGCTGGCAGGGGGAGGAGGTGCCGGCGAGTTGGCAGGAGCCGGAGTGGTTTGCGGCGCGCTGGGGGGAGGGGGAGGCGCAGCTTGGCCGCCGACGGTAGCATCCTGGAACAGGTTCTGCTGCTTACCACCCGGGAAACCGTACAGGTCGTTGTACAACGGCGGGGAGTAGGTGCCCTCGAAGAAGTTGTTGCCCTCGGCCTGGTACCAGTACATGGGGTTTACAGGTCCAACGGTGCAGTTGCTTGGTGTGGCGGGCTTCGAGCCGTCCGCTCCGCAACGACGGGCGAGACCTGGCTTTCCGATGGGCTTAGAGCCGGTGTTTCCGGTAACCTGGCACTGGAAACCAGTCATGTACATCTGTTCCGAGCCGCTGTCTGCGGCGTGGATCCAAAACCAGGCGCAAATGCACTTGTTGTTCGGGCAGGCGGGCAACTCGTCGGGGATGTCGAACTGGTTGTTAAGGTACCAGGGAGATTGGCGAACGGTTGAAATGATGACGAAGTCTTCGGGCTTGACGTCGTTCACATCAGACTTGTAGGCGATGGCAATGGCAGAACCGGTCACGTCTTGGATGTTGTTGGCATGGATGGTGATGGAGTTATCGTTACCGAACGCCAAGTTGTTGTCTACTTTGGTGCAGCCACTGTGAACGGCTTAACCACACGACAGTAAGAATGAAAAATCTGCAGACGTACCCAGGACCCCATGGGCAAATATCGGTGAGGCCGATGTCTTTGGCGAGCTGGAGGTTAACAGATCCACCAGCGGGGAGCTGAACGAATTCATTGGGCGGAGGAGGATAGCTAAGGTGTCCGTGCTGTACGAGCATTGAACGTTAACACGTTATTGTTCGAAGATTGGACGGTCATTAACTCACAAACCACCATTGCGAAAATGGCATGTTCGCCAGCGGGGTGACAGCACGGTTATCGTAGGAGAACGAACCCTGGGTGACGTTCATGCCCCAGGCAGCCTTGTGGAAAACGGCTGCGAAGAAAACTAAGTCGGGCGACACGCGCGTAGAATGGAGGTTACACACCAACATGAGCGGAGGCGAGGGGGAGGATAGCCGACGCCGCGAGGAGGAGAGTGGGCGAGAGCATTGTTAAGCTCGACCAGGAAGGGGCGACTGAGGTTGGTCTTAAGGAGCGTGAGTGCCTCTGGGGGCGGGGAGGAACAGGGCAAACGGGGAGAGATGAGCGGGGAGAGCAAGTCGAACCTTTGCTGAGGCTGACGGCTCTGATATTATCGTAGAAAATGATGGGGGCGCGGCCGACCTCCGCTCGGATTGATCTCAGCTGTGGCTATCACTGGCTGACACCGGCGTCTGTCCCGACAAGCTGCCCGTCGCCCAGGGAACATTACCTTTTTTGGACGTCAGGTACGAAGGCGCCCATAATTAAACCTGAACCAATTCGGTTCCGCACCGACACATCGCAACCGTCAACTTCGCGCATAGTCAGGGACAGTCTCAGTAAGACATTGAACGAGTTTTAGCAGTCAAGAAAGGCTGGTACACACTACTCGTCTGTGAGCATAGTTGTGATCTGGCAATTGGATGTATTTATATTTTTACAATGCTTATCTAGCACAGATGGTTGTCACAGAGCACACATGCTAGAGTGCGGCATTCAGGCCGTCACTCTTCCCGCGCGGCCTCCCTGTCGCCGCTCTGCCCACCCCCTCACCGAAGACGTGAACTCAGAACTGCTCATTTCCACCTCAGGCGAGAGCAGGCCGGACGGAAGATGGAAGTACAACTCCTCTTGCATCTGTGCGGTGGTTGTGCTGATCGTGTTGCTCGTTGCTTTGAACAGAGCCGTCGTCTCTTCCAGAGAGATCTGCTGCGCCGACCCGTACCACGGATGGTTCATGGGAGCACCGCTGATGTGCAGGGGCACACCGTTCCGCGTGTTGCTCAAACCAGTGCCGAACGGACGACCACACAGCGTGCCTGCGCCGTGGGTAACTTGTCGCCTTCGTGAGAGGTTACCATCCGTTGATGGCAACTGGTCTTGCAATGAAGTCAGGAGAGTGTTGTGCATCGGGTATTGGCCACCAGTGTTGCCGATGACGGGGGAAGGAGGGAATGGGATACGCGGCGCCCCTGGTGCGTGCATTCTCCTGCTCTTCTCATCGTTTGCATTGGCGGTCTGTCCGAGGTGCATATATGCGGATGCTGGGCGGTTGCGCGCCATACCGGAAGGTGACATCTCGACGGACGAGGACTTCAAGCTGCTTGAGCCATGCTGACTTTCCTCTAGGGAGGAATCACTTGAATCTGACGCTTCGTCGATCTCTTGCAACGTCTCTGGGGTATATCCTCTCGGGATGAACACTGCGGACGTTGCTCGCAGACTCGGTGTGTGGTTACTCTTGAGAGGTTCACCCAGCGCCAGGCTGGAGTTCTTCTCGGTGGTATAGATGAGTGCGTTGTCGGAGGCAAGATCCATCATTGGCTCTGGTCCCGGGAAACTTGTGGGTAACCCGGTGTCGCCTGGGCCAGCCAGGGCAATGCGAGCAGAAGAGTAGGTAGAGGATAACATGCTGATATAATCTTCGACTGCAGTGAATAGAAGATGTGAAGTTGAGTGATGCAAAGGTACGTGAAGTTGAGTTATCCGCCTGCACAAAGTCTCATTATATACGTCTTTTCCAGCAGCACGGGTTGACCACAACAATCACCGTTGTATCTTCATTATTGCAGCCAGATTCGGAGCACCCGTGGGCCATCGCGCGGAACCTGCATTATCGTAGGCCACTGGCCTACACGTGGGGTCATGTCCTGTATCGAACTTCACCGATAGATCGCGGATATGCCCCACTCTGCAGCGGAAGGCGGATGGAGAATGGGTGATCGAAGAGGTCTGCTGTAGCGATATAAGAACAGGCAGGGTGGGTGCACATTTCCATGTTGACTGACCCACCACCCCAGCACTCTGCCTCAGCCACCCTCAAAACATCGGATTACCCTGTTTAGGCCGAGTCGCCCTCATGGCGTGATGTACGGCGTGTCCTTCATTGTAGCCCAGCGATGCAGCACTGAATCTTACCCTACAGGAGAATGTACGAATCTCGCATTGCGTTGTGTACAAGACGTTTCGAAGCATGTTGTACAATCACCATAAGTGCGCCACTGAGCCATTGCCGTGACGAGTTAGACAGCATAACCCACCTACTCGGACACGCACATATGGCCATCATCTCCTAGCATCTCCGCGTGTGTTCGGGCCTCCCGCCACACTCTACTGCTTACTACTGAGTTCCATAGCCAGCCAAATGCATAGACATTTGCTCTGCCACAACTCATGATAGCGGCGGTGGATTGTCATACAGCACCAGAGCCAACCCGCTCGTGGGCGCTCAACACTTCCGCGTTACGATCGAGACCGACGGCGTGCATCCGCTAGCGCCGCCGTCGGGCTCAAACCCACTGACCGTTCCGCCCAGCACGATATGCAGCCCTCCACTCCCGACCTCCGAACATCCGCGGACGGATGTAGCGTCCTAGACACCCCCCTACGCGTCCCATACTCGGATGGGTGTGCGCCCCCGCTGCCCGCCCTCAGATCGTGGCTTGCATCCGCGCGGATGCTAGGACGTGTGGGTCCCCTCCCATGCTAGGACCAAACACCTTCAACGTCCCGCAAGCCATAAAATGCAGCCCTAGCATGCTCTAGGTTCTCATCTTTCTCTATCTTCACCACCCATCATCTTTGTAGGTCAAAGACTAAGCTTTATAACTTCTTACCTTCGTCGTTATGGCCGCTTTTACCTGCACTGGTGCTGTTGCTTCTGCGTTTGCTGCTGCGACTCCGGCTGGTCCGGCTTGTAAGTGTGCTTCCTTTCTTTCTTGCATACCTATACTTATTCTTCTCTCGCCCTCACAGCTAACGATGCTGGTCATCGTTCCACCAAGACCAAGGCAGGCCTCGGTCTCGGTCTCAGACTTCACCACAATGAAGTCTTCAACACTTCCTTCCGTTCCTCGGGGTCTGTAGGGCTGGGCATCTACATCGACTCCGAGGCCGAAGAGGCAGTCTGGGGCGACGCACCATTATCATCCTTCGCGTCGTCCTCAGGCCACACCTCGTCGTCGTCGTCGTATTCCTATTTCGACCAACCCTCCATATGGTCACTCACCGACGACGAAGCTAGCGATTACGCCTCAATGCTGGTCACGCGCCTCGAGCGCCCCTCTGCCGTAGCGCGCAGCCAGGCGATCGCCTCGCCGACGTTCAGCGAGTACCAGCCCATGCGCACGCCGTCGCCGCGTCTCGTGGCGTCTCCGCCACCCGACGTCGTTTTCGCATTCGCGATCCCCGACGCACCTATCATTTCTGCATACGACGAGGATGAAGAGGAGGTTGCCATGCTGGACATGGCTCCCGCTTCACCCTTTTTGTGCCCATCCATTATGCTCCCCAGCGTACCGACGTTCTCGTCGGGACTCAACCTCCTCTGTCTCGACGACGAGGACGTTGCGGTACCCACCATGCTCCCCACCAGACCCACCTTCTCGTCGGGGCTCAACCTCCTCTGTCTCGACGACGAGGACGAGGAGGCATACGCCCCTCCTTGCTCCCCTCTGCCCGACGCCTATAAACACACTCGTACAGGCGTCGGGCTCGGCATAACATTCGCCGATGACGAGGCGGAGGACGAGACGCTCTTCACCATACCCACCTTCGACTACCTCAGCTCGTCCAGTATCGGGGAGTCTGACTCTGACGATTCAAACGAATCGCTGAGCTCAGACACCGATTCGAGCTCGATGGCCCCAACGGAACGTTACTTAGCGCACGCACATTTGGCACATCCAAAGCCACGCCGCGCGAAGTTGTTCGGGGGTGGATGGGGTATCAACCTCACGGGGCGTGAGGTTGTCGGAGAGCTGGTCGACTCGCAGGGCGAGGATGAAAAACCTCATCTCGGGTTCGACTCGCCGGGGTTTTGGAAGGAGTATACAGCTGTGCTGCATGGTCAGGCTTGATGCTTTGATCTTACTCCTTCTTGTTCTTCATAAACACCAAAAGTACCATATTCTTAAACCTAATAAACAATGACTCTTGAACCGTAAAACGTCCGATTGTTCACGTGCTTGCAAACGCTACAGCAATGGGACAGTCTGATGGTAAGTTTGTGCGTAAATATGTACTCATTTCAAAAGCAGTAGTAATATCCAAAATCAAAACATAACAGATAAGAAAAGTGTGCGCGTTGTTGGTAGTAGAGAGTAGAGGAAGACGGTTGATTAGGGTATCTCAAAACAAATAATGCACAGCATGCGTCAAGTAAACTTTAATCTTCGCATCGTCACTTCCTCGGAGGCACCTTCAGGTCCGGAACATCCTCCACGAAACGACTCTCGCGCCGCACAGGAGCTGAGCTCGCCGCGGGTGAAACATCCTTGCTCTTTCCGCCACTCTTGGTGCTGCTCGCCTTACTCCTGCGCTTGAACCAGCCACTGCTGGAGCTTGCCGTCGCGGTAAGCTCTTTGCCCGGCACACGCTCGCCCTCTTCGCGGCCCGCGCCAGGGCGCACGTTCTCCGGGTTCTCGACACGATCGTGATCGCGCTTCAGGAACTCTTCGCCTCTGATTCGGAGGAACTCTTCGAGGAGAGCTGCGTTGCGCGAGTTGGCCTTGTAAACGGCGAGCACGACGTCACCCATGATGGGAACTAGACCTGCCAAGACCGAGACGGCGTTGTTGGCAAGCATCTTGCGGACGAGCCAATCTGGGAGTCTGGAAGATGTGAGGTCAGCAAAAGGAAAGAGGTCCAGGATGTGCATGACGTACTCGGCCTGACGTGCCTTCCGCACGACAAGTATGTAGTTGAGACCTGCATCTGCAACGTCTCCAACGCCGGGTATGATACCTGAAAGTACGAGTTAGTGAGCATCAACCTGACAGATATGGGTGTAGCCCACCTATGACGAAGGTCCACCCGAAACGCATGCCACAAATGCTGAAGCCTTTATCCAGGTAGTGTGCACGTCTCTTGACAGACTTCAGGATCTTGGCATCGCGTGCGGATAAGCCAGGGGGGAGTTCCCTCTGACAATATGCTGTCAGTCACACGATAGAAGTGGCGACGGAAGCGAGCACGTACCTTTCTCCGCCGTTCTCTACCCTTCTTGTCGATGTAGGTTTCGTACAAGGGGTCTGCAGGCTGATACTGCTCCATATGCTTGGAGAAAAGCTTTCGGCCAATCTTAACTGCCAATTCGTTGGACATGGTGAGTGGAGAGTGGTGGAGGGAAGGGGGAGAGAGATAAAGACGACGAGGCGAGGACAAGGCCTTTCATAGCAGCTGGTATTAGCATCGCCGTCACCGTGACGGTTCGAGGCAACGCTCCATTCGAAACCTCACTGGGCGGCTCCGTGACGTCACACTCTGGGTGGATGCAATAGACCGATAGACGCCCGTACCAATCGCGCTTGGCGCTTTCTTCCGCGTTGCTGTGTTTCGCGCAAAGTACACAGCAAAAATCCACAGTTTCCTGAAAAAGCTGTGAATTTGACTTATCTAAATACCTGCCTTCGTTGGTTGTCCATGCGAGAAATGCTTCGATATCGTAAGGAGTTGTACGGCAATTGTAAGATGGCCGCCGGCTACAGGTGACAATCACAATACAACTCCCAGGCGGGGTTTCTTGCGCATATCCATGTTAAGACACATAGAACGCTCTGTGTGTGTTTCTCGCAATAGCCCACAAGCAGCGCAGAAAGTCCCGAGGCACAAATAACGAGTAGACATTCATGGTTACCGCACGTAGAAGGCTTGCCTAATCCGGTAATAGGCTTATCAATCATATTTCGGATGAATTGGGAATTTTTCGTTGCGATAACTCTCTGAACCCCTTTCTCTGCTCGCTAAACATTTCTCTAAGTCCTCGAATTTTCGAGTATCCAGGTCAGTATTTCGTTCACTGTTATCTTCAAAATACTCTTTGCGAACGACCATCTGGGTTTACAATGCACTCTTTCCTTGCTTTCCGCCGAATGACCCATGCACTGTCCTTATCGCACCTGTCTCGAGTCGTCGAGGGGGGTATGATTCGAGCCTTAGCCCGTTGAACGGCCATAACTTGCTTTATTTCACGCCTTTTGCAGGGAATGGGGAGAGGATCAGTGGTCGTTGCAGTTGATGGCATCGTCGGTGGGCGGGCATGACGGCGACGTGGTTTCTCCCGCTAGTGTCCTGTTTGAGAGTCGAGCGGCCACAGTCGTACTATCCCCTTCATGCAGCTGCGCCAACTTCATGACATGGATACTAAACTAGCATTGCTCATTCAGAACCTCATGGCGGATAGCAGCCTCCACAGCACGCTCAGTGGGGCGTTGACGTCTCAGACCTTATCGCTACCCGACGCATCTCAACAACAACAAGCACAGCAACATCCGCAACATCCCCCGGGCGGTGAAGTCGTACAACCCGCACAAGGTGTTGTGACCCCTCCCAATCCTGACGCACCGGTGAAGAGGAGACCTGGTCGTCCCAAGGGAAGTGGCAAGAAGCAGCTCGAAAACGCAGGCGAGCCAAAAGTCAAGCGTCCGGTGGGCCGTCCGAGGAAAGATGGTCTGCCAGCGGGCTCTGTTGGACCCAAGAAGACAGCTAGACCGAGAAAGAGAGCACCTGGCGACTTTGCAACAGCTATCGCATCGCCAGGAGGCATCATCCCTCCGTATGGGGTACTGTTCCCGCTTCTCTTCCGTCAGTAAATCTTGCTAACTTGCTGGCAGGCAGCGCCGTATGGAGATGCCGCGCAGTGGCAGTCGATATCGGCCCCTCCTATGGCATCGCTCAGGCCACCTCCACCGCCCAGCATTGCTTTCCCCATTGACCCCAGTCTTGATCGCGACAACTGGGCTGAGCTCGCACGTCACCGTCCGGACGCTCTCCTGCATGCTCTTGTGACAGCCCTCTCAGCCCCGAACCCACTTTCTTCAGCAGGCATATCCGTCGAGGATGCCTTCAAAGCACACCTTAACTCCCTCGCACCCAACAAGCAGGAAGTCCAGCAGAACAACATCCCTACGCTATACTCTATCCTGAAGACATTCTGGCTCCCCACCTCTCCATCCTATTTTGCGCTCACTGCCTCCGCAGGCACAAACCGCGTCCCCTCCGAGCATCGATTCTTATACTGGGACCCCCAGCCACTCGTCTTCAATGGCATCGCCTGCCCCGCGTGCGCCGCCCCACTCATCAATAAGGGCCGCATCAGCTCGGGGCCCATAAAAGTATACGATCTCGGTAAGCCGTTCTTCATCATCGGCTGCGAATACGTCTGCCGGTCCCCAATCTGCCTGCCTGCTGGCACTCAGGGCGAAGGCCGCAAATTCGCTAGCACGGACATTTCCATCCTTCGTGCCCTCCCTACCAAGCTCAAGGATGAGTTCCCGGCGCGTCTCATTCAGGGCCCGGGCAATACGCCCGACTTAGGTCCGGGAGCGGATGTGTGGAATTGGAGGGGCATGGGTGTGTCAGGAGCTCTGTGGGATATGGCGAGGTTCGGGCTGCGATCTGGGTTGCAGAAGGAGATAATTCTAGGATTCGCGCATGCGATACAGAACGGTATTCCGGACGAGCCATGGTTCATGCAAGCAGGGCCGCAGCCACCTGTACCACAATCCATTTCTGCTCCGAGGAAGACCGAGCAGCCGCAAGCAGGGAGCAGTAGCGATGCTGTTGCTGGCGGTGCAGGTGCGGATGAAAACGAAGACGACGGTATGGATGAAGCAGAGGACGAAGAGGAGACGGAGAGAGAACTGAACAAGGAGGTTTGTGCGTTACCTAGCGATCCAAATACTTGACCGTTGACTCATTACTTCAACTTCTCTTCTTCCTTCTCTTCCCTGTTGTTCTACCCACCTTGCTGCTTGTGCATGACTCCTTCATATTCAAATTTTAAACTTCCCGTTTCTCCCCTTCTTTCACTTTTCTTGCGACATAGAATGCGGAGGAATTCAGTAACGAATGGGAATCAAACCGCAGCAACGGAGAAGCTAGCGGCAGTGGCATACAACAATCGCAACAAGCCCAGCCAGAACAGCCTCATCAGACTCAAGCCCAACCACCGCCGCAGCAGGCGCACGTAACACCAGGCCATCCTCCAGGCCCAAATGATATCCACCCAACAATCCCCGCAGCTATTCCGCCCGAATACGTCACCACATATCCTCCGCACGGCCAGCCACACCCCCAACAAGGCGTTTACATCCAGTCCTATCCCTACCCGCCATACGCATACTACCAGCAAGCACCCTTCCCGCCCCCGCAGCCGGGGATGATGAAGCGCACGTTCGCGCTAGTGGAGAGCGGGGCGGACGGGTCGTCGGAGCCGTTGCACAAGCGGGTGCGGCACTGTGTTAAGTGCGGTTCGAACGAATGCAAGGGTAAGGGTGGACGTGCGTTCTGCACTAATCCGTGCCAGGACTGCGGGAAGATGGACTGTAAGGGGAGGAACAGCAAGAGGCCGGACAGGACGTGCGCGGATGCATGGCCTTGAACTGCAAACAACAGTTTGGATGGAGGAGGGATGTAGCCTGGTATAGCGCACGCATGTGTTGTCTGGACCAACTGCGATCCTACGCCACAGGATATTTTTCTCGATTACTTTCGCCTAACTCCCTTTTCACCCGATTATCTGCCTTCTACATTTTCTTTTCTCTATAAATTCACGTATTCTGTATGACATCATATTCACAGAAAACTTGTTGTTTTTGATACTCTTCCTCTTATCCCTCTCTGATACGATGCCCACATCTGCTCTGTGATAGATCATCTATAGGTCGCGCAGATAGCCTGTGGCGCGTTATGTGTTTGTACTAGTACATTGGGCTGTTTGTTTTTACTACCATCCTAATACGCATAAGTGTGGTTAGGATACTATGTCTACTGGGAGAGCTGCCTGATCTTGAGGATGATCGCTGTAGGAAAAAAATCGCCATAAGTATTAGTTGACGTGAATGCAGGGAGGGTAGATTACTTACACTGCGGGTCCAAGCCCTGATGAGGGATCTGCTCAGTGAGACCACCGCAACCTTAAACGTGAATGCATAAATAAGTGTGTTCCTGATAATATAAGAGGAGGTCGACTTACCCTCCTTGTTGGTGCCCATGTACCCGAACTTCGGCGTGAGCTGGCGCTCAAGGAGCCAAGTGCCAAACTTGGAACCAAGCTGTAACACACAACAAAATTCAGCACCATTCCGAGCCCACAAGATTGAGCTATCTTACCCCGGTCTTCTGGTTCAAAGACTCTACAACGAGGACGAAGGGGCTGGAGCCGACTTTGCGGATGGCGTCCTCGTCGACCAAGTTCAGCGTCGGCTTGTTGATCAGACCAACATCGAGACCCTCTTGCCTGCAGCGCAGTACTGCGTCCCAAGAACGGTAGAGCATGTCACCAAAAGAGACGACGTAGCCCGCGGTTCCCTCGGCAATGACCTCGTCCTTGCCGGGGACGAACTCGTAGTCGTCGCCGAACACGCGCGTCTTGCCGTCCTCCCTGAGGATGTAGGGTACCTTGGAACGGGTAGAGAAGATGAATCGGAGGCCGCGCTCGAAGAACACACGCTCGACGATCTTGATCATTTGTTGGCCGTCAGCAGGCCAGTAGAGCCATGTCTGAGTATCCGGGAGACCGTTGTCAGCGAAGAAGTGGTTGATACCGAAGTGGCAAGTGTTGTCAGCCATCTATTTGTAGTCAAATTAGTGAGTATCCAGACTGTCTTTCATGCGACGTCATAACAAACCTCGTCAACTGGAAAAGAGCCGTTATTATCGGGCTTCGCTAATATCGTATGAATGAGAACGTACCTCCGGAGTGAGAGAAGTGGCACAGGACATTGCAGAAGTTGAGACGAGCCATGGTAATCTCGGAGATGGTCATCTCAAGGAAAGCAGCGAAGGTGGAGAAGACACCAAATTTGTCCTTGTCGAACCCGAAGCCAGCAGCAGCACTGAAGTTACCACGCTCCATGACTACCGATAGCAGAATCAGCAAGCGGTATTGCCTGTTTATGGAGGAATATTGACGCACTTCCTGATGGAACAAAGACCTCAGGGTGCTTCTGGTGAATGGCCTTGATACCAGTTGATCCCTCGAGATCACCTAAGATAAGATTAGATAAGATGCAAGATGCCGCGAGCACACGCTCGTACTGTCGATGACCATGACTTTCTTCGCTGCCTCCTCCTTGCTCAGCTTGTCGAGGACCAGGTTGACCGCTTCACCGAAGATAACACGGTTGGCACCGAGCTCCTTGGTGGAACCGATGTACAGGTACGGGTTTGAGTGGGCGGTGATATTGTTCAGGATGTCTCCGGCGAAGCTGGAGGGATACCCACGAGCCTCAAAGTATTTGAGGGCGGCCTTCACGGGAATAACATCGTGTCCGTGCGTGGTACCTTCGATGTCGGCGACACCGGGCGCCATAAGACGCTTGCAAATTACTATCACAGCGTGGTCAGTCGCTATTGATTAAATTTTGTTGCAGAAATGATCATACCTGCCGCAGGACCATCATAGTTGATCACCTCAACAAGGGCTCCCCAAAGAGCAGCGAAATCCTCTCCCTGTACAGTTACAACCTTGAGACCATGGCCGCTGAGCGTCTTTGCGATGTCGTACCCCTTCAGGTACTGCGACGGGTGGCCGGCGATAGTGACGTCATTATCATCGATAATGAGCTTGACGTTGAGGTTTTGCGCGACGGCAAGGCGGGCGGCCTCCGCGTCGTTTCCCTCTTGCTGGGACCCGTCCGAACCGAGCATGAACACCGTCTTGCCGCGGTTGGCCATAGCGATACCGTTGACCCACGGCCAGATGTGACCGAGACGGCCCGATGAGAACTTCACTCCCGGGGTGAGTCCAAGTTCGGGATGGCCTGGGAGCTTCGAATTGGCCTCACGGTAGTGTAAGAGATGCTCAGCAGGGAGGTGCCCTTCAATGGCAGATACAAGATACTGAGTCGCGACACGGTGACCTGGTCAATACACGATGAGCAGATGGCGACTGGTTTGCGTAACCAATATAACATACCGGCCTCATCGAAGAGGATAGGGACATAGTTATCCGAGTGGTTGAACAGCGACAAGAGCATGTTAACCTCCGGCACGGTGTCGTAAGCACCGCCTAACGCTCAATGTGAGTGCACTGCGAAGGAAAAGGTTGCATGCTCGCATACCAGTGTGTCCGCTAACACCTCTGGCAGCACCAGTCGCGGTGAAGAGCACAATGGCATCTCGCATCAACTGGATGTTGTGCTTGAGCGTATCGAGCTGCTCATCGGTCAGCTTGGGATTGCTCGGGTCGAGCTTGAGTCTGCGTGGACATCAGCCGATCGCGCTGAAACAACGGGAAGCTGGTGTACGCACGGCTTGAGAGCCTTGAGGTCGATGGGGAATGCGCTGTCTGTGCCCGGCATGATGGTCGTTGTGAGAAAGCAAGAATCGATGCTCCAACGCATCCACTCCTTTCCCTCTCGCACTTTGCCCCTTCGCTCGCCGGGCCGCCAGCCCCCAACGAATCACAGCATGCCATCTTCGCACGCGTCACGACAAATCCCGCCGGCAACCTGCCACCAAACGGTCTCGAGCATTGCAGAACTGCTCTACACTCAGCCTGCAATAGTCAGATCTTCCCCGGACGCGCTCAGTACGTGAAGAAAGCTCTATATATGTCGTGGTTCGCTTTCCGGGTCTTGGTCATAGGCTATGATGGTGAGAAGATGTTGTCTTGAGGGTCTAGTTTATTTCACTTATGCCGCTTAGACATCATAACTATCTTACACAAAACGTCGTCTCGAGCTGTTTCTAACATATACGTTGGTGATGTAACTGCGAACTGTCATTCGCGTGAAAGACTTCGCTCAACTGGGACGAACTCTCCCGCGAGCTACGGAGTGCTGACACCTTGAGGATGAATAGTTTTTACTCTGGAGTCTGCAAGTACAGCGGTGCATATGGGGTAAGTTCAGGCTTTCTTCCTTGTTCCGACGGTCGCTTGGTTGGGAATCAATTAGGCGAGGACAAATGAATCATCCCGTCGTTGGAACTCACGAGCACACTATCACAGTACTATCACTCGACCTTGCGCCTGTGAAGTTCCTATGCTCAGCCTTGTTCGGCCGATTCAGTGGGTGAAACACTTCTAGCCATCTATCATCTTACCGCCGCCCTTGCTGGCATGCATCTGACTGATCATCCTTGTGGCATGGGTAGGATCCCCTAACCGATGAACCCACTGGATCCGTTGCCTTTCTGATTCGTATTGTCTCGCGCTTCAGCGGGAAGAAGCAACCCAATCAGGTCGCCTGTGCCGGCCATTGAGCATCTGCGACAAACAACGAGCGTAATTACCCTCACTCACGGCTGCGCGTGCCTATCAGTAGTGAATTTCCACGGGAAATCTGTTCAAGAGCAATACTCGGAGCTGTGTATATAAGATGGTCAGCTAGCAGCACCAATAATCACAGCGCCATCTGTACTTAGTCCCCTCAGCTGACCTTCACATCTCTTGAACATTCCTCCCAATCAAAATGGTATATTCTCCTCCGAATGCTGGTTATCTGATTCGTATAACAAGCTATCCTACAGGCTACTGCTCAAGGCGGTTACTCTATCCGAAGAAAGGACGACCCATACACATATCAAGTTGGTTTCGGCAATTCGTTCACGTCTGAAGCTATGTAAGCCGGTGGTATAATGCATATAGATTATCGAACTGAAGCGTGTCATCATCGGATCAGCCCAGGAGGTCTCCCCGTTGGCCAAAACACCCCTCAGAAGCACAAGTGGGGGCTTTACCCGGAAAGTGTACGTATCATTCAAGCGCTCCCTTGTGCAATCATTGAGACGTGAAATTGAAGCTTAACGGTACTCCTTTCACGAACTCGCGGGAGACAAATGAGCGCACGTGAGTATTGAACTCCTGCGAATTCTGCCTCCTGGTTGAACGCGCCCCTTTCAGCTGGATCTATCGCATCCGTCCGGCGGTAGCCCATGCAGGCTTCCATACTTCTGAACCGCAGAACCCCAACGTAAGCTGGGCTTTCCTTCCTAGCCATACTACACCTAATTTCAAACCCAAAAGTTGGAAGCCGAGTTTTCCTTGAAAGACCCGACGCAACATGTAATTGCTACTCAGCTGACTTGGGCCCCACTCGAAATCCCGAAAGGCGAGAAGGTCACCTTCGTCTATGGCTTGAAGACCATCCTCGGTAACGGCAGCCCGTTGACTCGTGAGGGTCTGGCCATCCACCAATACGCCTGCAACGCGTCCATGGAGAAGACTGCCTTTGTGAACAGCGATGGTGACTTCCTGATAGTCCCTTCCCTCGGCCGCCTGGATATTCAGACCGAGCTGGGGAAGTCAGTATGATACGAAGTAGTTCCGCCTGACATGAGGCTGACGCGTATCGTAACAGGTTGATGGTATATCCTGGTGAGATCGCGGTCGTACAGCGCGGCATCAGGTGGAAGGTCGGCGTTCCAGACGGTCAAGCACGCGGCTGTAAGAGACACAGCTTGATACACTCGTATCCAGTACCTGACGTCATATTTTCCAGATGTCCAAGAAATATTTGGGTCTCATTATGAGCTTCCTGAACTCGGTCCGCTCGGATCGAATGGTCTCGCCAATGTTCGTGATTTCGAACACCCTATTGCGCACTTCGACCTCGACCAAACTCAGTGGGAAAGTAAGTCCTTTTTTGCGAATATCTTGAATGACAAAACTGACTGACATCGGGTTTTAGTCATCTACAAGTGAGTGATGCTAATGCATGAATTAATGCCCACTCTAAACCAAAGAATTCAGGCTCGGAGGCCGACTGCACACTGCTGTTCAAGATCACACGCCGTTTGACGTTGTCGCCTGGCATGGAAAGTATGTAACAGAATCCCTGCTTCATCCGCTTCGGGTTCGAACTGAATACCCATTCACAGCTACGTGCCGTACAAGTATGATCTCGAATCATTCGTTACGGTAGGATCCATCTCGAAGGATCATATGGACCCGTCCATCTTCACGGTCCTCACCGCCAAGTCTAAGACCAACGGCGTTGCCCTCGCGGACTTTGCCGTATTCGAAGAGCGGTGGGATGTCGCCGACCACACGTTCCGTCCTCCTGTACGTTTCGCTTGTGTAATAGGAATAACGCAGAAAGCTCATCGTTGTCGTCTACAGTATTTCCATAGGAATACTTGCTCTGAGATTATTGGTCTCGTCAAAGGAGAGTACGGCGGTCGCAGCGAGGATTTCGTCCCTGGTGGATTGAGCTACGAGGCCGGTTTCACGCCTCACGGTGGTGAGTACTCCGTTACGCACTTCTGGGTCCTTTCTAGAGCCGTCGCTGAAATGTTCTTTCAGTTGATGAAAACGTATACAACGCCGCCACACAAAATGAACTCAAACCCATGAAGGTCGGCGTGGGAAGCATCAGTGAGTCGCGGCTTTTCAAGACTGGGATGAATTCAGATGCTCACCCCTGACGCTCTTAGTGGTTATGTTTGAGACCAGCATGATGGTCACCGTCACCGACTTTGGATTTAAGAACAAGAAGGGCGAACACGCGGTTGACATGTGGGACGGCCTTGGCCCGAAATTCCTGGCGTATACAGACCAGATTAACGCTGAGCTCAAGGCTGCCGGCCGTCCTCCCCTCTCTGCCAACTGAAGGTCACTTCGTTGAATATCCGCTGTGTAGGGTCTCTATTTACGTCTGGAATTTCTCGATCGTACTCCGTTTGTCAAAGTATATATGATCTCCCTGTTGCTCAGTGTACTATAACTGTAATGCTAGTCACCTGCCAATTGGCTGATGTCCTGCTTATTGATTCCAGAATTCATATTGTATTCGAATGACTGAAGCAAGGAGCGTTTGATGATATACACTGCATATGTATATATGATTGGGACAAAATCTCATAAAGGAGTGGAATGGGTGGCACGCATTTCGAAGTGCACCCTGAATGGGAATCATGTTAAGAAGATTAGCTCAAGAAGTGCATATGACTCAGTTCTCTAGTGTCCTACTCAGTCGTCGGGTCTGCATACGTCCATGCTGAAACGTGTTGTAGTGGTGCTTGATGTGCTGGGGTGAAGACGCGGTAAACAGGCATCCAGGCATCTGGCACTGGTACCCTGCAAACATTGCAGCAGACTTGGGCTTCAGCGGGGAGGAGCCACCCGAATTGGGCGGGCGTATCTTGTGAATGGTGGGAGACTTCACAGGGGAGGAGCCGACCAGCGTCTCCATATCGTCGTCGTCTTCCTCCTCCTCCTCTTCTTCTTCCTCGTCGGACTCTGCGATGGTAGTAAGGTCGATTATCTCGGGACTGTTGCGCTGACGGGTTCTGCCCGAGCTGGACGAAGGGGATACTACCATGGTTTCGGTCGTTTTGCGTCTGCGCGATGCGACCGAAGCCATGTTATCCCTTGACGGCGGAGGACTCTTCTTTCTGCTCCGTGTCGACTTCCGCCGCTCAGGTGTCTTGGGAAGTTTGATCTTGATAGCTCGCGAACGGGTCGTTTCCTGGAGCTCACCGTCCGATTCAAGATCCAGCGTGCTAACATCAACTGATGCCAGACTGTCGCTCATGATCTCAGGAGGTGAGATCCCGATATCGTCGTTCTTCTGTCGAGTGTAGTCGGAAATCTGGCCGTTGGTATCACGGAAGCCCATGCCAAAGCGAGTAGGAAGCGGTGCCTCTGGGTCCTGGAATGGCATGGTCACTGCCAGTGCCTCCTATACCATCTGAGATGCGAATTTTAGAACATGTACGTTAGACTCACCGCTGCCGTGGGTTCCCTCCAGCCGTGTTCCGTTATGACGAATCTGGTACACTCTCCCTCCATAGCCAGCGGGGCATATTCAAGTTCCATAAGTTCCCCAGCGTTGCTCTCAGCGTATTCCTCAATGCTTGACAAGTCCCATTCCTCGACTTCAATGCGTTCCATCTTCGTGACATTGACCGCACTGCGGGCATTCGAAGATGAACCAGGGGACGATGATCGCGGAAGATGGGATGGTGGAATCATGATGGTGCACAAGATGGTGGTGGCTGGGAGAAGGAAAAGGGAGGAACAGCCAGGTATTTATGCTGCAGAGCAGGGCCACGCCACGTTAGATACGTTCGGCCCACTCACCTTTACGGCCAGGCGACAATGGCTTGCAAGGCCATTTACAGTATTCGTTGCTTTACAGAATTCTTGACAGTGGCCATATTCGCGAATAGCACAGCATCCCCAAATAAATGAATGGTCTCTCTTAGTCAAAGAGGTCGGTGGAAGTGATGATAGTAGGCGACAGGCAGTGCGGTGAATCAGAGAGGCAACTGAGCATCTGTCATGTGACCGCGATGAGAACGCGGCTCGTCGCGTCCGTGGCTGGGTTGATATGGGCGCTAGCTGTTAATGACGGTTTCCATTCCATGCCTCGACCCCGTCGTGCGCACAAAATAAAATTAAGGACTGGCCTCACCCTCTCCGCAATCTCGTTACTACTCTCTCTTGTACTCTCGTTACATTACTCTCGCTCTCTCCCACTCTTTCAGACAATCCGCACGCCCTGTAGACCTTTTAGTATGCTTTCTTTTCTTCAACGCATACTAGATCCCCCCGAACCGTCCGACAACGATTCGGATGCCACCACCACCGATAGCGAAGACGAGAACACCCGACCCGAGACTCCTGGTACCCCTGTAGATTCCTCCAATCCGCAGGAAGGAGCTACCCGCGACACCCTCCCCAGGTACGGGTACCGTGCTATCATCCAACTCGCAGAAGCGAAGTCCCAGATCATACAACTGGAAGAAATATGCGAGGAGCAACAGAAAATGAACACAAAGCTGCAAGTGAGTCTACTCAGTTCTCGTCTCTTCGGTGTTAAGGCAATGGTTCGAGAGACGGAGTTGCCCTTGCACATTTCACGGATGCATGCTTCCTGCATTCCTGGACCTCCTTGTGCCATACACGGTGCTCATTTCCATGCCGCCCCCGACGCATCAAAACCTTATGCCACGTGTCAGGACTTCTCGGGTCCGTGTCTTGATGCTGATCACAACTTGCGTTTAGGAGGATTGCGACCAACTTGATACTTTCAGCGGTACCCTCATACGTGATCTCGAGGCCTGCCTTGATCATACGAAGGCCGAATGTGAAAGGATATCATGCCAACTTTCTGTCACTGAAGCCGCTCTCGCAGAGCAAACCAATAGGAACGAGGAGTTGGTCGGGACCGGAGCCGCATTAGAAGAGGATCGGGACCGCTTGCTTATATTGCAACAGACTCTCCAAACCGAGTTTAAAGATGTGGCCGCAGCGCTGGATAGGACCAAAGTCGAGCTCGAGACTGCACAGGCATCTTTGCGAACGGAACGCCAGACAGCATCCAAGCTGTCCGAAGAGTCGAGGACGCTTGCGTCAGAGATCCAGGTTCTGCAGACGGAGAAGAGCAAGCTAGGAGTTTTGGTCGAACAAGCCCGCGCCCAGAATGACCAGCTTTCATCGTCTATGTCCGCATCCGACGCCGAACACCATACCAAGCTGGTCGGTGCCCAAGCCGAAGCGGAGAAATTGCGTACCGAACTCACAGAGGAGCGCAAGGCGCGAGAAGACGTATCATATCGTCTAAAGTCCGTCGAGGTTTCGCTTGCGGCAGAAATGGAGAAGCATCGTTCCGTCGCTGAGCAAGCCCGTGACACGCTGGGACGACTCGAGACGATCAGCGAGGAGCTGCATACCTCAGAGGCTACGCTTGCTGCAATCAGGAACTCGCTTGAACTGACAGAAGCATCTTTGGCTGCAGAGAAAGCACAGAATGCCAAGTTGCAGTCTTTATTATCGACTACGGAGTCCGAACGTGAGCGTATCCAGGATGAGCTGCATAGGACATCCAACTCGTTGAAGGCTACCGAAGCATCTGTGGCTGCTGCAGAGGGAGACAAAAATAAGCTCATGAAGTCCCTCAACGAACTTCGTACCTCTTCGCATCGTCAGCAGCTAGAGCTCGAGGGGAAATTACGATCAACTCTCGATTCTCGCAGCGTTTTGGAAGGCTCTTTGGAGACGGAACGTCGAGGAAAGGCGGCTGTGGCGGAAGCGCTAGCTGCTGCTAAGAGGGACCACGCCTCACAGCAGGCCAGGCTCCAGTCCGAACTGGGTGCGACGTCAGCTACTCTTCGAGACACCCAGTCAGCGGCACGCGAGTTAGTCAAGACCAGGGATGCCTTGAAGGCCTCACTGGAATCTCTCCGATCGGAGTACCATGGCCAGGTCGCTGACCTCAATGCAGATCTGGACGCCAAGACGGCTGCCCTTGCTGCTTGCGAAGTTGCTCTGGACGATGAGCGGCGGGAGAAGGAGAGGCTGGAGACATCTTTACGGACTCTTCAGGCAGACTATACCAAGAAGGTCGATGCACTCTCCGCAGAGCTCCAAGCGAAGTCGGAAGCTCTACTCTCATCGGGGCATCTGGTCGCCGAGGAACGCAGGCTGAAGCTGGAGGCCGAATCTTCGCTACACCATCTTCGCGCCGAGCATGAAGCTCAGCTCAATAAGTTGGCGGCGGACCTGAAGTCCAAGACGCACTCCCTGCACACCTCTGAAAGCTTGTTAGCAGACGTACAAGCAGATAAAGACGACCTCTCAGCTTCACTGCAGTCACTTCGTGAAGAGTTCACACGTAAAACCAACGAACTGACCACCGAATCAGGTCGGCTCTCGGAAGCTCTGCACAACTCTGAGGCTGCTCTTGGTGAAGAACGTCAGGCGAAGCACCGTGTTATCGCTGATCTTGAGCGGACACGGACCACCTACAACGCCCAGGTGAACACTCTTCAAGCAAGTCTTGACGCAAAGACTCGCGATTTAGCTGCCGCCGAGGAGAGCGCTGCCGTGGAGCGCAAATCAGCCGCGGATGCTCAGTCCTCCCTTGCCGCCTTTCGCACGGAGATGCAGGCTAAGCTCGATGAACTCACAGAGCAGCTGGCTTCTCGGTCACACGCGTTGGCTGACGCAGAGGCCGCCGTCGCAGCAGAGCGCCAGGCGAAAGAGGGTCTTGCCGTTGCTTCACGTTCTACTGAAACAGCACTGAGAGACGAAATTACTCAGCTAGAAGATCAAGTGACAACCACGAAGGAGAAGCTATCCAACGTACAAGCTACCCTCGAGAAGGAACAGATGGCTAAGCAATGGTTGGACTCTGCCGTTCAGTCCTCCCGCACATACTTTGAACAGAAAATCCAGAAGCTTACGGAGGAGCTGCGTTCGAGATCCCAGGCCTTAGCGGATGCCGAAAGTAGAGTAGCCGAAGAACAGCGCGCTAGAGAGAGCGTGGAGAGTACCCTCAACGTGCTACGTACCAACTCTAAAGCCAACACTCAACATCTCGGTTCAAAGCTTAAGTCCGTGACTGCTACTCTACATGAAACCCAGGAAGCCTTGTCACTGGAGCGTACAGCTAAGGATACAGCGATTGCAGACCTCGAGAAAGCCAAGATGGACCTTGCAGATACTCAGCAGACCCATGCTGAGGCTCTAAAGGCGTCCGAAGCTACTATTGCAGAAGAGCAACAGGCAAAAGCTGATGCCTCTTCCTCTTTAGACGACGCTCTCCGACAGATCGAGCTTCTCAAAGCGGAGGTAGAAGAGAAGGTCAAGAGCGTGCGCACAGCAGAACGGGCCTTAGATAAGGAACGTGAAGCGAAAGAGGATATGCGAATCACGCTAGAGACGATGCGAGTGGAATGGGCAGAGTTGGAAACTCAACAACAGCACCGTCGCGAGCTCTCAGGTGAGTACACAGTCGTTGTCAACATGTCCTGACACTTATGTGTGTTGTGTCAGGCTCTACATTCAACGAAGACCGCGGCCCCGGTCATTCACAGTCACACTCGCCTTCTCACCGCCCTACCGAAAGTCGCACCCCTTCTCATCGAAAGCTGTACGGTCTCCTCCGTCCGTACACTCTAGATAGCGACGGCGATTCAAATAGTTCAAAAAGCAACATGGACCCTCATTCTGAAGAAGAGAAGCGACACCCATCTGCCAGGAAGCCAGGAAAAGTCAGGGAGCGGGTCACTTCCCTGATGCGGCGCACCAGTCATGCCCACAAACATCCTGCTGATCCTTCGCACGACGAGCCCCAAACACCTTCACCCGAAATGCCCTCCATCGTGTTCCCATCTACCGACTCTGACTCTTCACCATTGAAGCCCGAATTAAAAGAAAGACGCCGTGTAACGAGCTTGTTCCACAGGCTGGCGCACCCCGTATGTGATATTCTGTTCATTCTGTCGAAACTTACTGACGATTCCTCAGCGCCGGATATCCACATCGTCCTTGTCCTCACATAGATCGGATGAGCACGTACCCTCTTTAGATGCCGGTGCCGCGGAAGTGATGGCTCCCTTAAGCATGCCTGCAGGGCGTATCTAACATTACTAACTTACTCTATTTCCATCTAATGGTCTATATTGTATTGTCTCTGCTTTGCTTTTTCTTGCTCGTGGACCTTGATAGTGTAGCTCTCAGTCGTACGTTCTATCTAGTTTGATTATATTGTTTTGTATCCTTGCTGTCGTTCGCAATAGATTACTTTCTCTCTGCCTCCAACTTAAGGAAAGAGCAGCGCTAGTATCATCGCTGCGAAGTTCGTGACCGTTCCTAACAGAGCTTCAGGCAGACGCCTCTGAGCAGTGTGAGCGCTCAACCTGATTGTCCCGACGGTCATGCTGGAATCTTCAGATATCAAGGCAGCCTATCTGACAGCCACCACTGACATCTGTCTTGACGAGACTATATGCACAACGCTCGCGTGTAAGTATGAGTCTCATATGATAAGGGCCTTAGAGCTTTGGCGTGCATAATTCGCGTCTTTACAGTGGTTACGGTGAGTGTTGCATTGACGTGCGTCGTAGCCCTCCGGACTCTAATCCCTGTCAACAGCGATGTAGATGTAGAAACGACCGAAGGATCCCTGAAATACATTCTATCCCCCAATTCACTGACTGAGCATGCATATAATGCAGATGAGGGAGAGACCTAAGTGTACGAGGATCAGATTTCAATGTTGACCACGGCTGCCTTCCTCGATCTCTCCCGCTGCTGACCAGCCTTCGGAGGCTGACATGTCAGCCCCCAGTGGTATATCCCCTCGGTGAGTCTCTGTTCCCTCTTCTTCAGTTACCTCTACTACGAGCATGCACCCCCCGCGGTCATGACCCGTACTCGACACAACTCACCCCTCCACCAAATTACCGGCACCGGGATCGTTCCTCCCCTGGAAGTTCTGCTGAGTGTCGTCTTTTGTTGTGGCTGGGCGTCGGCGAGCTTCTTCGCCTTCGTCCTTGGTTTCGTTTTCGGTCCCCTTCTCGAGCTCCTCTACAACCAACTCGCGCTTGCAGTTCTTTGTACTGCCAACGCGGTTGGACTCCGACTCCCCTCCTTCTCTCACGTCGGATACCGTTCCATATCCGACATCGACTGGTATGCGCTTCTCCGAACATGCCTACGACTCTTGGCAAGATCGGACAAGAAGCTATGCGACATAGCCGGCGCGATTCTGGACTCATTCACGCGACCAGAAGTGCAGCGGTGGCTGATAATAGCACTGCGAGCAGCTACGGCGCTGATATGGATCTATGTGTTGTATTCTGTAAGTGATATAACATCTATCATGGTGCCACGCTCATTCTGCAACCTCAGGTTGTGACCCTTTCTCTCTACTTCTTCAAGGCCCGGTCCCGCGATGAAGCATCGGCCTCTGTAGAAGATATCGAATATGAAGAAGAAGAGCAGTGTCCCTGTGCATCATGTCACCTACACAGGATGTCCAGAGAATACTTCTGGCTCGTGCTTGACTTCAAGGACATCTACGAGCCGATCACTCAGGACGTTATAAGTAGCAACGTCGACGCCGAGGTTGTCGAAGATGAGCAGGACTGGGATGCTGAGGACTGGACTGAGCAAGAGTCGCTGGGCGACGAGGATTTAGATGGTGAAGTTCCCGCTGGTTGGGACGAATCCGATGAGGAGGAATTCTGGGATGCCGAGGAATTCAGTGAGGAGGCGGGCCCTTCGGATGAGACAGAGCTTCTGGATGAGCTCGAGCCTTTGGATGTGGATGAAATTGAGCCTTTGGATGAGGCAGAGCCTCTCGATGAAGTAAAACCCCTCGATGAGGTACCTTTGGCTGGAGCAGAGCCTTTGGATGAGGCTGAGGAAAGCGATACTGATGCGCTAGTCGAAGAGGCTATGGAATCCAACGAACCGGCCCTACTCGAAGTAAGTTAACACATTTCTACAAGTTTATTCCGCTTTAGTGACCGGCTGTTCTTATGCTCAGAGCTCCGAACCGGTCGACATTGACTATACCGTCGCTATCGTAGGATCGGCCAGCAATGCCTACCTGGAACACGACATACCCGCACTGGCTCAGGAGCCGCTCTCGGCTATGTCGAGCTTTCCGAGTTTCCTGGTGTCGATATCGGTTACAGCGCTTGGGTTTGACTTGAGCGATTACCCGTGCGCGAGTCCGAGTCCATCCTCCCTTTATTCTTCGCCTAGCACGAGCAGCGATGACGCCGGCCGCTCTGACGAGGAGGAGGACACTCAGTCCGGGGCCGAGGAAGACGTTGCATCCACGGACGATGAGGACACCCAGTCTCGGGAAGACGAGGACATCCAGTCTCTAGAAGGCGAGGAAAACTACTCCCAGGACAACGAAAACATCCAGTCCGGGCACGACGAAGGCCAGCAATTTCAGGACGACGAAGAGACGTCTTCTGGGAACGAGCCCGCTCCAACAGCTCTCCTCTTACCGGCACCCGCGGACGATGAGGACGATCCATTCACTTCCCACGATGATAATGTCCCAGCTCACTTCGACCTCGGGCCAAATAGGAAAGCGCGAATGTTCTCCGAGCACTTCCCCGACGGATACTTGCTCCAGGCCGAGTTTGCAGGGACATACGTTCTTGAGAGGGAGCTCGGGGAGGGAAGCTACGGGTTTGTGATGAGTGCGCGCCATCGGGAGACGGGGGACAGAGTTGCTGTGAAGTTCATCAAGAAGGATCACGTACCGGACGATGGATGGGCGGAACTGGAGGATGGAAGATGGGCACCCCGAGAAGTGATGATAGCCCGCGCCATCAACCACCCGAACGTTGTCAAGTGCGGGAACGATCTGTTTGATGATGATATGTACCTGTACATCGTGAGTGCCTTGCATCGCCCTCATCCAGCGCGGATCCACTAATAGGTTTGTTACAGATCCAGGAACTGCATGGGGATACGTGGGAGCATCGAGGTGGCGGTGGCAACAGTCTGTGGGACTTCATTGTGCAGGCCGGCGAGCTTCCGGAAAGCACGGCGAGGTATATTTTCAAGCAGATTGCCTCTGGAGTGGCGGCGATGCACGAGCTGGGTATCTCGCATTGCGACTTGAAGCCAGAGAATATCCTCATTGACCGGAACCTCAAGGTAAGCATTCGAAGTTCATGATTCTTCGACTCCACGTCCTGATTTTATTTTCAGGTCAAAATTATCGACCTTGGTAGCGCAGTACTGGCAGACCCGGGGCAGGAACCCCCTCAATATTCTTTCGCGACATTCTGCGGTACGATACCATACGCGGCCCCGGAGATCCTTGATGGAGAAGATTACGAGGCTGCGCCTAGTGATGTGTGGAGTTTGGGGATTATTTTGTGCGGGTTGGCGACGGGACTGATATGCACCGAACCCTTGGCTTCTCCGGAAGAGTTGAGGGAGGATAAAAAGCTGGATGACTGCAGCGAGGCACTGCAGGACCTGGCGTTGGACCTGTGTCTGGATGTGGATCCCGCGAGACGGGTGACGATAGAGGAGTTGATGGAGCATCCATGGATGCAGAGCGACTGAGGAAGAATATTTTGTAACGATTTCATAAAAATTCAGATAATCAACTGTAAACCAATGGATCATAGAGTTTTGAAAATGCAATGCGAGATTGTAGAAAGCGCGCCGACCCACTTGGACGTGTTGGACAGTTGTGATCAGATGCGCAGCGGCACTTCCGCAATGTATTGAGAAGGTTTGCTTTCTTGAAAACCCACTGTGACCCCGAACTCGAGATGGGAGCCACTGTCAGTGAAACATGGACGTTGTCACATTTACGGCTTTATGCTCTCCAACGCCCGCGTAGATCGTGCAGTGTCACAGTTCTCGTGATCGCGTCGAACAGGTCACGTTCTGACGCGTCACTCCTTGAAGGCTTACTTGCTTTATTGCTTACCATCGTCAGCTCTATCTCAGCCAAGCTCTCGACATGTTACTAGCGAAGATATACAATCTACTATAGAGCTTGACGCTGAACGGCCACATTGCGGGTGCTGTGGACTGTGTGAACCCACCGCCCACTTTAGCAGCATGCATACAAGTTCTGTCCGAGCCCGTCCCGCCATGCTAGACCCTAAAGATTGTCGGAAGCTTTGCTGATACAGAAGGTACGCTGGACGTATTGAATAAACCATACTGATCCCCGTCTCTTCATTAGGAACTCAGACGCTCCAGGCAGGCTGCGTCCTACCGAATTCCCCGCCGAGTCGTTGACTATCTCGACAGGTCTTCCTCGAGGAAATTTATCATAGATCCCAGCCTCGAGACCCGACGGTAATCGGCTTCGTTGTGGCAGATTGAACACGCTCAGTGGAGTTAGCGCATGGGAATGTGCCCACGAAGATCGTACTTTACGGTAACGGAGTTCTTGATGAACACGGGGCTCTCTCGTCAACGAAATCATATCTTCCATGTGCGGACCGTGGCTTCGCAGGGTGCAGGGCAACAGCGAACAAACAGCAGCACTACTGGACGGATTGACCTATTTCAACGAGATTATCTGCTGCACATTGGAGATACTTTGACAAGCGTGTAAGAAAGCTGCGGATCATCCTATAAACTGAACATCTGCTTTGCTAACGTTTTCATAGAACATTGATGATGGTCCGGCGGGGATTTGAGATAGGATCCGTATCCCATTGGGACCTTAACTGAATCTAATTAACCAACTACTTGTATAAAGATGCCCGTGGCTCCTAGCTCTTCCCATCCTTTCTTCCTCACGCCTAGAAAGCCTCCTCACTAGACGATCTCAACGTAGATGTCCGACCCAATTACCGGCGCGCCGCCTTTGGGCCTCCCTCCGTCGTTGCCGTCGTTTGACAACACTTTGGGGCCGATGTACATGGGTGCGTATCCGCCATTTACTGTTACTGAGTGCTAAACATAATATGTTGTATGTGACTACGCCCTTCCAGCCGTTGTGTTCATATCTATGTTAGTGGAAATATCGTTTCTAGTCATCTCACGATATCGGTACTAACTGGGTACCAGGCTTTTCGGTATCACCACCGTCCAGGCGTTCGTGTATCATCAAAATTGTGCACGAGATCCACTGAGTCTCAAAATGATGGCACGTCGAATCATATATTTCTGCTGGAAGTTATATCTTAACGGTTAAACACAGATTTTGGCACTCTGGTACTGTCATACCACCTCGCTAACCAACAGTTAAACCCATATTTTTCCCCTTCCAGGATTTGTGATTGCGTGCAAGTGGCTTTGGCGATACACTTCGGATGGTACTATAGCATCCAGAACTTCGCCAACCCCCTAGCACTCGTTAACATAGTTTGGTGAGTATCTGGAGCTTCAAGCAACCACATGTGCTCACTTTTGTCGGTCGGCACCGCCGTAAGGTCTCTAACGGTAGGTACTATAGTACTCGCCCTCGGCCGCCGAGACTGAACATCTCTCGTTTGCGATTAGACGTACACGCTGTTGGGAGTAAGTCGTGATTTGACAGCTATTGGCAATGCTAACCACCGACTGTCAGACATTCAGCGATTCGGTGGTGAACTGGTAAGTACGTCCGTTGTTGAGATGTTGTGAAGCCTAATGCAGACTTGTTCGCTCAAGTTTGTTAGCATGGAGGCTTTGGAAATGTGAGTCTGCTGATTATGTATTTCTCCCGTTACCTCACTGCCTCACGGGAAGTGCAGTGTCTTCTAAGAGTGTATGGCTCCTACTCCTCGTCGTACGTGTACACGATTGCTTATCTTCATCCATCTTATATAACGCTTTGCACAGGCCGTGCCGACGCTCATGTCGATCGGTGAGTCCGTCAGCTACCTAGCGGTAGAATATTACTCTAAACCATGAACGGACAGCCGGGACTATCGGTACGCCAGGAGATAATCTTTCACCTTGTATAAACTGACCATGGGCCCGCCATAGCTCTCGCTACTTTCAGGTCAGTCTCAGCATCCTCATGCATCGTGCCATTGAGTACCGACCGCACCATATATCCAGTTTCCGACAGCCATCCTTTGAGCAGTTGAAGCACTCATATACGGCAAGTCGCTCCTGAACTATGACTCGAGATTAAGCCTGACGTCCGTTTGATAGTGGACCTGGTACCTCATATTTGTTCCACACGCCTTCGCAAACATAGTGATATCTCTGTCACTGGTCGTCACCCTCGTCAAGAAACACACGGGTTTCAAAGGGTATGATCGGCCTCATGGCTTTACTGCCTGCTAATGCTGTTCTTGTCGCTGTAGCACTGCCTCTCTCATTCGTTTACTGGTAGTTTATATCGTCAACTCCTGCTTTCTTGTCAGGTCAGTCAACCCAACAGATGCGCCTTCAAGATCATTCACAACCAGTCATTTTTCAGCACCTCAGCTATATTCGCCGTCGTGCTCGTGAGTCCGTGTATCTTGCCCTCAGACTCCCCTAACTTCTCGTACAGTATACAGCAAGCCCGAACACGCTCTGGTTTGGCACCGCCGCAGCTGTGTTGACTAAACGTGAGTGAGCACGACGCGCCCCACCCGCTGTATTCATCCTATACTTCAGTGATGTTCAACTCCCTGCTGGGGCTCCTCAACACGAAGGAATTCTGGAAGAAGCAGATTTACGGCGCCGCAGAACCCATGTCCATTCACCTTTCCCGGCTGCCGACCGACAGCGAAGCACAGTCAGCACCGACGTCTGAGGAACGCGTGAGTTCTGTTTTGTTGCGGATCCGTATCCGCCGGGCCTCACACTCAATCACGTTTCATTAGGCTCTCAAAGTCCACATCGCACACGGCGAGGAAATAGATTACACCAAGTGAATCCATGCTGGAAGAACCAGAGTGAGAGCATGGGTCTTGTGAAGCTGAACATTCTTCTTGGCTGGCCGGAATGGCCGATATATATATTGTACGACTGGCTGCAGAAGGCCACTACAGACATTTGCATACACGTATTAAGGCGAGAGGTGCCCGGAGCTATGGAATGAGGTAGAGCAAAAGGAATGAAGGGAAGAGGTCTCAGTATGTATGTATGGTATTGTAAATAGTATACGCTTCGACGGCTGTAACTTATGTAGGATATTTGCAATGCTCTATATATATGTACTCCAAAATCCACATTCGAGAGGCGATGCCGAGAGACGTGACAAATAAAACGCCACGACGACAACAACGTTCCTGCTGAACTTTGTGGCACCTTAGGTTTGGACAGTTCATCTTTCGTATCACCGCAGCAGCATGCAGAACGCCGCGCTGCAAGACACCGATCATAGGAATATAGGATTGCAATAGCACTAAAACGAACGAAGAAAAATACAAACAAGCCGCGACAGATACACATCTATCCCCTCTTTCACCTACTGCTGGGCCAGTTCCTCGAATCACATCATATACAGCGCGCATACTCCGACGCGATGGAAGCTGCGTGCCTAGTCGACAGATGGTAACTTGGTTTACCGCTTCGCAGGCTTCCTCTTGACCTCGTCGTCTTTGCACGCGTGGAGCATCACCTTGTTCGGGTGTCCCGGCGTCATGCCGGAGTGGCCCTTGGACCAGTCGTAGGACACCGAATAGGCAAAGATCGTGCCTGTGCGGTTGAAGCACGAAGCGGACACAGGGCCGGGCGACGGGTCGAAGGCTATGGAAGAATACGGAGTGAGCAAACGGTTTCGGAGAACGTGTAGGGAACGGGTATGAGAACGTACTCTTGAGTCGTGTGCGCGCGTCTTTATCCCAGAAGTTGACTGTCCCGTCAGAGCCTATCCCGAGTGGTTATCTCAGAAACGAGCAATTTAAATGTATAATTACGCGAGATTACATACCGCAAGTGCTGAATGTGCCATGCACAGGGTGGAAGGCGATGTCGTTCACGGCGAACACGAGTGACTGGTCTTTGGTCGTCGGAGATTGGTCGCGTCGGTGGCACTTGAATGAAAAGTTGGACGAGGCGTCTTTGTCTTCTACGTATCTGAATAAGGGTGGCGGGCCTTAGTAATATGAGGATATAGAGTGGGTGAGGGGCGTACTGTATAGCGACACGGCCCTCGACGCTGCCCACTGCGAAACCGTTCGCGGTAGGGAAGCAGGATACAACACGCGTTTGCCATTTCAGCGGCGATACCATTGTCTGCCAGAGTTAAAGATCACAAGAAAAAGTCAATGCAGGTAGCCCATATGCAAGGTGGCCGGACGTACTTTGAATGCTGTACTAGGATTGGTCAAGTTGAATATCTGGATATGGCGCTCGGCGGTGCCAACAACCAGAAGAGGATACATAACGTCCATGGTGTAGCATCGTTCAGGGAGTTGGACAGTAGACACCGGAGCCGAGGTTCGTAGATCCCAGTACTAAAAACCGTCATATGAGCGAAGAGGCCTTAGAACGGACAACAGCCACGCACCTTGAGCGTTTTGTCCCAGCTGCCCGTCGCCAGTATCCCACCTCCAGGTGTCTCAATCCATTTCACAACCTTGATGGGCGCGTCGTGCTGAGCCACTTGCTGCGCTTGGCCAGTCGTGACGTCGTACATGCGGCCGGCATTGTCAGCGCCGCCAGAGAGAATCTTCGTGCCGTCCTGCTCGGGAGGTCAAGCATATTGAGTTCCAGCCATTAGCCATTGCAATGAGCGTAAACCGCACCTTGTTCCAACATACACTCAGTACAGGGCCTTGGTGAGAGTACATCGCCTTCGGTTGTGTCTGCCCATTCGCGCTGACTTCGTAAACGTATACCTGCAACAGGGGTAAAACAGTGTCAACTACCAGAGGCTCTCATGCGGACGCACAGCGTCGGAGTCGTGTCTGGTGTGGTACTTACATTATTGTCCCAGCTTGCGACGGACAGGTAGTCGGCTTGAGGGGAGAAGGCCAATGAGGATATAGAGTCAGAAGGAGGATTTCCAACTTCGATGTCTTTTTCAGCCGGCGCCGCTGCGGCTGCAGCGGACGAGGTGGAAGGTGCGCTGAAGAACGACATGCCGCCGTTCTGAGTTGTGGGCAACGTGCTCAAAGGCAAGTTGATTGAATGAGCGGCGAAGTGAACAAGCGACGGAGCCGCAGGTGAAAAGAACTTTATAGTGTTGGGATGTGGCCAAAGCACAAAGGTGTTGTGGCCGGCTGGCCTAATGGTTAAGGCGTCAGTTTCCGGTGTCACACCTAAGCTGAAGATTCCGAGTTCGACTCTCGGGTTGGTCGAGTTTTTGTTGATCTCGCATCTCACAAAAGATCAAGGGATCGCACTTTCACCTTCGCATTTGCGACGCCCTTTTACTGCAGAATAAATACGTTTGTATTTGCGACCGGCTGGCCCACGAGACGGCAATTCGGCAAGGCCATGCACCGTGCTGATGCTTGGACCTTGGGGCCCACGAGGTCACGATAGTCATATCATTCACTGTCATAATATTGAACGCTGCTCTTTATGTACCAAGTGGTTCATTCTTTCAAACTCTCCAGCTGCCTAGTAACCAGTGGCCTTGTCAATGACGATGTCCTGATCAGCGTCGGTGACACCTGTCTCGGCGAGTGCTTGGTCCATCTCCCTCTCATTCTTCCAGGCATCGTTCTTCTGGCCCCGCGTGCGACCAGACATTGTGTTTATCTTCGGTGGCAGAGCTCAAAAGGTCATCCACCGAAGCTTCGGTGGAGTCAGAGTTAGCGACACGCGCGCACAAGGTAAGAACGGCCAAACGTACAGCGAGGGATGCGGCCAGTGCTCTCTGATTGATTCGTCTCCTGGTCCTCTTTGACCCAGTTCTGGCCAGTGGGCTGATTATCTGCACCGCGGGCACCGACGGGTTGGGCGGACACGAAGTCGCCGTCAGGGTTGAAGGTGGAGTCGTCGTGTAACATATCACCGGAGGGGTTGTCTGTCATATCGTCTGCGTTGGCTGCATTGCCAGAGTTGTTTCTACGTGTGACGCCGACCATGGTTGCTTATGGTTTCAGTTGATGACTGGGCGGTGATCGTAGTGGTGGTTATCTTGACTCGCGGTGTGAGGCTGCAAGAGATACATTCCGAGGTACTTATATACCTTACGACGATGACCGGACAGACGTCAAGGCGAATGTCACAATGGCCCCCCCCCACTGCGTCGGCTAGCAAACAGCGACACCTTCCATTTCTGGCAGTCCACTTTGCTTCCCAGGCGAGGCGCGCGGGGATCGACTCGATGGCACGCGAGCATCTCCCTGCAAGGCCTCTATCGACGATCCAGTTCAGAGCAGTGCATTAAAGCTCCATGGCCAGTGGATGTAACCACTTTCTGTGTCGAGTTGGTGACCAAGCTCATAGCGATCACAGTCTGACGACTCAAAAAAGTCGAGACATCAGGATTCGGATACATGCTTTGCAAGTAAATCATACCTGAGGTTTTCCACTAGTATCTCTGTAGAGTTTATTGTGCTGTCAGCTAGCTCCTCGGCGCATCAGGTGCTACGGCGACTGTGAAGAATCGAAGGAGTCGATGATATCCTGTATTGGAGAACAGACGTCAGTTCCGTACTCATGCATAACACCTGGAGAATTGGATGATCTCACCAGAACAAGCTTCTAATAATGCTTGTCTACAAAAGCCGTATCCGTGGCTGACTTGAATGGCGGTCAGGCTGCGCCTGTTTCTCCTGTGGAATCTGAATTTTACCACAAGATTACTAAAATTTCAAACACGTACACGAGCTAATCTGAGTAAACGCACGTCTAAGTCAGCCATGTAGGGCTCAATATATCCTCCACCGCCAGGACCATGGTCAATGCAGTAAGCTCACAAGTGGTCACAAATCAAGCTGGCATCAACCGTCTCAGCGCTTCCTATAATCAGTGCAGCGTCACGTGCTATAAACGATCTCCCAGACTCAACAGCAGTTCAACAACTCAAAGCAGATCTACGTTCAACGCAGATCTTCGACGGTGCGTATCGTTGATATCGTAGCAAAACGTATCGAGTAGCTGTTGATTAGCGTAGTCACCGCATGCCCTACCGGAAGCTAACCGAGTAGATAAAACATAAACCAGCCGATCTTCAAGTGAGGGACTTTCCTTGCTATTGTGCAGTGGTGACTGCATCCAGTGCCGATGAGGCAGCATTCGGGATGAAGGCGACATCCGCCGCATCGCAGCGCGCAAGAACGAGCGCGGAAGCAAACCTGCAGTCAATCGACGCCACGAAGATCGCAATACCCAAAAGGGAAGACAGATGGCTTCCCGACTCACCCACCGGATCAAGTCAATAGTGAGCATAGCAATCATGCCCGCATGAGACCGCCATGCTGCGCGCGTTCGGTGAAGTTTACCTCAGATCGCGGTTCACAGCGGTTCCCGGAGAGAATGATGATCACACCGATTCTCATCCGGAGACCTAGATTCTGCTAATGTAATTACACAACATTGATACAGTTATGAGGATATAATTTAGTAAAGTCCCGGAGATGTCGTCGCCAGACTATCGTGCACTTGAACGCGGTTGCGTAGTTAGACGGGGCTGGTAAATGAACAGGATTCGCTCGCTGAGGTTTTCAGTTATACTCGACAGTCTTCTCGACTCGTACTCGGAAGTTCTAAAACCCCATCGTTAAATTTTGGTTATCTGAGGAAATGGGTCTACCCACCATGCTCTCCTGTTCGCGTAGCTCATGATCCACTGGCAAGCTCTGCGTGGCCGGCTCTGATGATTCAGGAAACCGAGACAGGTGTATCGACACGGGTTCAGCGCTCGAGCGATAAACAACATCTTTCAAGTATTCTCTCGAGTTCAGCATGCCCAGTAGAGAGTTCAACATTACTAGTGACAGAAGTCAGCTCCGCATCAGTTGAAGCGTTAATGAGGCCACGTACGTTTGGGAAGCATGGCTGCTAGGCCAAGGTAATACAGTTTGCCAGGCTCCGTCGCGTACTTCGGAGAGATCTTTGCTTAGTACTCGAAGACTCGCAATCCAAAAATACGCACTGTGATGACGACTGTGACGCCGACCGCACTGGAAAGGATCGGACATGAGCTGACATACAATTCCTGACGGGTCACGTAATGCCTACCTGGTTACGAGACATGTGTTCACAGTGTAAAGAACGACCAGATGTATGACCGAATTAGTACTAGATAGTAGCTATTAACGGGGAGAATGAAAGCGAACAATGGTAGCCTTACCTTGCGAACCCGGTACGCATGCGTAGAAGACTTGTCGTGAGTGCAACAGCGATAATGACGTCTGAGATTGCTTGCGGGATGAAAGAAAGATACCACGTCCACTACGAGACAGGATATGAGCTTGATAAGAAGATAGAAAACGCAGATGACTCACTCGACCTATACGGTTGAAGTAGCTGCTAGAAGGGTGTTTCAGGCTGCGTGTTAAGGTTGGTGAACATAATAAACACATACAGTTCGTGAGCGACTGACCTCAGCACAGCCAATGCTAAGATATACACGTATCGTAATCAGCGTCCTGTCCAGAGGTACGATGACTTACCGATGACTCCGGCTGCGGGCGCATTAATGTGGGAGTAAGGACAAGGTGGAATACGAATATAAACACGAGCAACACGTACCCAACGACGCCATCTCAGCAATCACCTGCAACAGCCTCACATAAATAACAAACCCCATTGAGGCCAATCAGCAGTGTTGCACTTACTATCGGCCATATTAGCCATATTTTGCTCGTAACTGGAGCCAATATTAGGAATTAGGTCCCTGCCCGTGCCAATGAATACAAGAGAGAACCTACTCTTCCATAAGCGTTGAGCGAAGAGGCTGAACCCACATAAGATAAGTCAACAGTGTCTCAGCCGCCACTGACGTAGACCATACCCTGTAACGACAAGATCACCGATACACTGGAAAGTTTGGCAAGTGGATGGTCAGCGAAAGCCTTCGATAAATATTGCAGAAAACATACTCCTGTAATTGCATATGCCTGTGAGTATGAAATTAGTAAGATGCACGTCTAAGGATCAATGGCTCTTGCAAGGCTTACGGAGAGCGACCTATGAGAAACTGCCTCTTAGAAGAGCATCAATATCAGTCTAGATTGTACTTACCACGGAATTATGTCCAACGCGGGAGGGTTGGCAAAGTTTGTCACACAGAAGAAGTATACAACATGGACAGCGAACCCGAATTGTACGCTATCCAGAATCCTGCGACCGCGATACTGCGTTAGCTGATCGTACGCCAAGTAAGATCGTCAGATTTACCACAGAAAAAGAACCTGGCGCACACGTCAATAAGGCAAGTAATGTGTATTAATCGCCCTTACCGAGAATCTTAGCCAATTTGGGTCTCGTTGGCTACGCTGGTGATAAATAAAAGTCTGCACAGTCGTAGCACCATAGAAGCTTAGAACATGCAAGATCTCAGTGAAATTATAGGACGTCTATAGCTAGAGCACATACACGGCGACCAGCATGTGTGCTAGGGACGGGAATGAGCTCGAAGGTAAATGCATGCCTATGTACAAGAAGAACGAATTTACACGCACCAACTACAATAACTCCCAACGAGTTGTCCAACGGTGGGAGTGTCGTGGCCGACGGCGCCGGCACTTGTAGCACAGGCATAACGAACGCAACCGAAGAGAGGGGCACTAGGTCAGGTATGTCGCCGATCGGCACATTTTGTACGAACCCGAGCAGTGAGCGTTCAGGTCATTCGGCTTCCTGATTGCTGGGATGTTAGTGTAGGTCGGCGCGCAGCCACGCAAGTGGCGCGTGAGACAGATGGAAGAGCCGCGTAGCGCAAAAACATGATAGCAATGTTCGGAGCGGAAATCTTCCACGTAAGATATTCTTGTTCTTTGGCAGTTCTTTAGGAACCGCTTCAGAAGAGACCCTATGCTTCCTTGATCATCTCACTAGTATATGTGATTGATCAGTCTTGGATGCGTATTGTGGGCGAACCTGTGCACGAGAGGCTGTATGTATCTACACACTCACCGGTCTGATGACGCGGGCGAGGGCGCCCCGAACAGCCCGTCAGTAGGGATCTGCTGTGCACGGTGACCCGCAAAAGCAACTGACACGACGGGGCGCATAGCTACCATGCCTCAGGCTTCACGTGGGCACAACGACGTAGACCGGAAATAGAGGCCTCGCCGGAAATTCTCGAGCGTATATCCTTGCACGTGTAGCTCAGAAGCTCGCAAATGACACTATTGAGTCAAACTGTGTGAGCATCTTTCCTCAAATCTGCAGCGCTGAACATTTACTCGGTAAGCGTCAGGTCAAGAGAAGCCCACAAATGACTTACGTTAGAGTCATTTGGGCTGCACGGCTCTCGTTCTTTCCGGCTCGGGATTTGATAGGCTCCTGTATATGCGGAAATTGACCACAACGCAGCGTCTCCTGGTTCTTTACCGGATGTTCTTATGGATGTTATAAAACCATCTTGAGAAACGAAGTGTTGTCATTGTCATCGACAGTCCTTGCAGCGTGCAGGTGAGTTTTCTGGTGAACGGGTCTGAGACGCTTATTGACACTTGTCGACAAGTGTCGGTCACGTGGCCGATTCGACGGTAACGACTGATGATTAAATATTCGTAATACTTTACAGCAACGAATGGCATGAGTTGGCTGTGCCGACAGACAACCTCTCACAGAGGCTCTGCGCAGCTATCGTCCCTAAGCACTGCTCCCTTCCAAACTTCCAAGAACTCGGTGATTGCCTCCCAACAACGACTCGATGCTCTGCGCGAGATGGTATCAACTAGATGACAGTGTCGCAACAATTCCGCTAATCCATCTGCTCCCCATACGCAGGCGGTAATCTCCCAGACAGGTGTCGGCTGAGCAACTCCTGTGGAACCCGCCCCGCATCAACGTGTCGCTCCAGACCCGCTGGCACGTTGAGGGGGCTCGCGACGTCCGACTCCGAGGGAGAGTAATACCAGCTCGGGCTCAAAGCGTCTGGTAGCAGTGAATCCGAACTTGTCATCTGCGCGGCGCTCCCGTGTACTATACTTTCTGCGCCGGCATGGGTATAATGCGTTCCGTTGGCCGATTTGACCTCGCGCATGCCGTCGTACGCGCTGGTCTGTCTGGCAGCGAGATACGGCGTGGTGGCGAGCGCTTCGGGTGGGACATCGCCGCCGTCGAGGAACAGGGTTTCTCTCTTTACAGTGCGTCTGCTGGCTTTCCTGCGTCGTAGGAACCAGAAGACGGCGCAGGCGATAATAGAGGTTCCTAGTACAGCCGCGATAATTCCGCCTATTGCCCCTCCGCTGATGCCACCAGACCCAGAGGCCAAGTTTGAACCCACCGATGCATTTGGGTCTGGTGTACCGTTCAATGAAGTCGGGTTTGCAGGAGCGGAGCCTGCACTTGTATCCTTTGGTGCTGCCGATTGTACAGGAGGGGTATTAGCTAAAGCCGTAGCATCCGGGATGCTAGTGTTACTGAGTGTCGAAGCTCCAGAAACTGCAGAAGACAGCGCGATAGTTAGACCGGAGGAGCCCGGTGGAGTGCCTGAGGGTAGTGCAGGTGCAGATGAAGCAGTTGTAGGAGGCTTCTGACTTTGGGGATTGGAGCTTGCAGGTGCAGGCGGTGCAGGAGCCTGTGAAGACTGGGTGGTCGATTTACAGTGCGTAAAGTCATTGCCGTTCGTCGCAGCAAAATTCTTTTGCAAGGTTTGAGCGGTATATTCGCTAGAAACGGGAACGTCAGTGAGTAAGTCAAGAGACTACATACGTGTGGTCTTGCGAGTACGCACTAGAACCACGCTCCGTCCGTCCAGAACAATCCATAAAGGTCGTTAGCGATCTTGATATTCTGGTTACATACGGCGTTTTGAATAGCTGTCGGAAGACTGGGAAAGTTCGATGAGCTAATAGAATGAATAGGCCGGTATTGGTAACTCACGATTGGTTGGTGTTTGGCGAACAAAAACCAGATGTTCTTGATCCCCGCAGGTAATCTTGGTATGCGCCTTGTCCTGCATCATAACCGACGCTACTGTGCGAGAAACCTTGCTGACATCTACACATACACGTTACCAGGTGAGAATTCCGATGGTGTAGAAAACGTACGTCAGACATAGCATGCTCAGTGCGAATGATACTGAGTTGCAGCAGCAGTCCGCTGTCAAGTGTTCCTGTTAGGAGGAGAACATCACTCATGCGGAAGCCCCTTACCCACTTGCTCGTCACAGGTATCTGGTGGTGTATTGACATTTTGTATGCCGACGCGATCTGCGGAAAACAATGAGATATACGGAAAAGTTTGCAAAGCAAAACTCTCACAGTCTCTGTTACAAATTTGTCTGAGTTTCTGATATGTCGTACCTAACGGAAATACACCGCTGCTCAGCCCCACCCAGATGGAGATTCAACAGAGACGTACAAGGAGTCTCTCCCACGACGCTGGTGTACCAGTCCATGCCCGAATCGGCGCATACCGTGTTGTCTGCAACCGCTGGCGCAAACCATAGTGTGAAGAGGAAAAAGAGCGAGCCCGCACCGAACATCGCAGACACCGGCGGTCGTGTTAGTCGGAAAGGGGGCTCGATGGGAGGCAGACGAGGTATGACGGTAGTTGAAAGACAAGGATGGTTGCTAGCGGGGCTGTCCTGATATCCATCGCTGCACGAGCGCTGTAAGACTTGAGGAACCTAACATCATTAATTATTGCCATTCGCGTTGGAGGCCACGCGCACGTCAGCAGCCTGTCAAAGGCGCATCAGCGTATCTTGACGGAACCAGACCGTTGACAGCAAATTGATACCAACGTATGTCGTGGTGCCCTCTGAACATTGTAATTCTAGCATCATGGCTAACATGAGGGCAGAGCTGGCTAAGGACAGTCGTAGTTGAGCTGAGGCTCTCCATCCGCGCAGCGGGTCGTTGTTTCACAAATTTAGACACCGGACCAGACCTTCCACGTGATTTGGGAAAGTAACATCTCACCGTCTTGAGAGCGGACACGTTCTGTCTCTTCTGATATGAGATATCATAGCATACATACCGTGTCTCCAGGCTACAACACTGTTCAAACTTCTGCGTGAGCACTGTGCTTCTCGCCCGTATCGGAGACGGGCTGATCAACGGTACAGCCTCTGAATTATAGTGCCAACAATCGACACTAGCAAGTTACTATTGCCACCGCCTGCGACAGTGTTCACGGTAGCACACCGGCCTTAAGGACTCCCTTAGGCTGCCTTCAACGAATGATAGCTGTGGAGACCTTCCCTCACCGTCCATAGCAGAGGAACAGAGGCTCGACGGTTCGACTGAATTAGTAAACGACGTCGTCTGACACTCGTTGAATTGAATGCAGGCAAGCCGACTAGAACACACTCGCAATGGTGTGAACTTGGTCAAGTCTCTGAGTCTACACTCCCCCGTTGCTGATCGCAGTCCCTTTAACGTTGAGTGCAGGTGTGCCAAGCACATCAGCCCGGCTTTGGCTCTCCGTCTCGTTGATCTGTCTCGTCTTCTCCAGGAACAAGAACGAGGTCACAACCAAATCTTGGATTTGTACAGCCCGAGGTGTGAGATCGAGCCTCGCGGGAGCCGTCGTGGGGGTGTTGACAAGGGTAGGTGTAGAGGCGAAGCCCTCGGTGGGGTCGGAAGGTGGCGTGACGGGGATGCGCCGCGACCGGTAAAAACGAGCGATGGTGGAGGCGTAGTTGTCATCGGCACTGTAAAGCTAGTTCAGGGTGGAGATAAGCACGATATGGCAGGGAAGAAAGAAGAGACTGCTTTACTTCAAACGATCGACCAGCCGAATTACCTTTCCACTTGTACTTACGACCTTCGTCGTCTGTAAACGTTACATCACTGTGTTCGGCGCTCCGGCTCAGAACTATGTGATTTGAATGACTGGGACGTCAACTCACTCTTTGAACGGGATGAGACTCCTTTTCATCCAGTCTCCCATCGATATCGCTTTCTTGTCTCCGTATACGACCTTGTCCGGGAGGACTTCTCTCCACTCCAGCGATGCAACTACCTTTTCATGTGCATCTCTGACGGTCGTCACCATTGCCTTCTTTGTGTGTTCCGATACGACTACGTAGAGCGTCACCCCCTCCTGTGAAACGAGGGTGGTGTTTGAAGGGTTGTCGCGCGTGAGGGTAAGCGAGAGGATGTCAGCTTTACTTTCTGGAAGGATCATAATGCTTGTATGGTGTAGGTGGCGGTAGAACGTGGGTATAGATGCTCGTGTATGGGTGGGTGCGGTTGGCAAAGAGGGGAGGAGCCTAGTGAAAGGATACGACGTTTATATACCGGGCTGTCTTCAGTAACGTGCAATACTGAGCACATTGACTGTACACTTACCATTACTAGCTGCTGCGCAGATGCACGCCAGCCCTACGCTATCATTCGTCTTTGACAGAGGTACGCTTCCCCTGCTGCGGACCTCATAGGCCCCTCTAACCTTGTCGAATGAGGCAACGTCAGTATGACAAAGGGCAAAATCAAGTGGTACATACCGTAAGACCAAGATGAAGGCTGGCAGGGCTGATCGTCAGCTGCTGCTGGCAAGGCAAGTCATATGTATCCGCAGCAGCGTACCCTTCCAGACCAATGTGGTAGACAACTTGCCGCAGCATTACGATGAATTGTCGGATGATATCGGTGCTTCCTTTCTGTCTCGGTGACTCGGCAGGTCTGCATACTTGAGTCGATCTCTGGGTTACGTGACACATATCAGTTTCGATAGAGAGGCGTAGGCCATTCAAACACTCACAAAGAACCATACCATTGTCGGTCCATTCTCTCTGGTCTCAGATGTGTATTCTTTTAGTTTGCGCAGGCGTGCTGGTGGTGATCAAATTACAACCAAGTCAAGGGGATATAAAAGGGCGCCAATCCTTTTCCGGCCCCGGACACTCCTCCGATCAAAGACATCTCACCCGCTCGACCACTACGTCGTATCCACACGATAGTATTGAAGTATTGAAACATAACTCCAGGAGGCTACACATGGCGCAACCTCTGTCTGGTCATTCAGTTTGAACTTCCCTAGGATCCTGCTCCGTCCTCTAGGTTTGCTCGGGTCAGTCAATTCGACCTACTCTCACGGCAGTCATCAGGGCAATCTCAAGCCCTTCAAGGTTAGTCAGAATCAGTCAATATGAGTAGACTGTACAGTTATACATGCCACCCACAGACCGCGACACACGATGCCCCCCAGAGCATCGGTCCGCAACTTTGACGAACCACATCCACCGTGCGGTCGTCCATCAACCCAACTCGTTCGTTCACTGTCGTCATTTTACGCTTCGAAAATGACACATGCACATACGTTATCACCTCAACTTCCTGTGTTTCAAGCTGTCTACGACCCTGTCATACAACAGCGAATGCACGCCGACGCGGATGAGCACCACAACCAGGATGTTGGGACGGAACAACCCAGAACGAGGGTTTCAAGGATGGCCGGTATCACGCGCGCATGAAACACGTTGACGCGAGGCATTGTTTCATTTGCTATGTCCACCAGATTCACTGCTCTCACCCACGACCAGAATACGGGCGTACTGTGCCGAGAATAAAGACCAAGCTCCCCTGGTCGGCCACGGGGCACGTATTGTTTGGAAAGACAGTGTTTTGAGCCAAAGCGACTAGCCAGTCTGGCTCGTGATCAAGTGCGTCCATGGCCACATTGATTGGCCCTGGCCTCTGGCCGCATCGCAGGGACCTATTGTCTATGACTCCCGGCCAAGAATTCACGTATATATAATCCCTCACAATCACTAAGTATCGGACGGTCTCTGCACACAATCGCCCAAGCCCAGCCAGCTCATAACCACTCATAGGTGAGCACATTCTCAGTGCGGTGTCTGTCTCATTTCGAAGCAACTTTCAACTGATTGTGATTCCATACAGTTTTACACCCACCCTGCTTTGGATTTGATCATGAACTCGGAAGGGCGACAGTCGTCATACAGCCTCGACAGATCTCTGCCGACGGAACTCATATGTTGCATATTAGGGTTCCTGAGCTGCAACGAGCTTGTTTTCTGTAGACAGGTAATGCCGCCACCCAGCTTCATGTCTGCCATGCTTACATACCTCCGTTCATTAAGCTCTGCAATTCACTGAAGCACATCGTCGACACTACTGCCGCTCTTCAATATACACTCCACCTATATCTCGCTGGTATGGCCGATAACCCGAATCATCCCCTCAGTACAGCCGACAAGCTGGCTTTGTTGAAAAGATATTACGACCAGTGGTATTCGCTCCGTGATCACCTCCAGTGTGTTGCGCTGTTTGACGTGGCCTACTTCCCAGGCCACGGTATAACACAACACATCATACGCGGTACTCTAGGTATAGGCCCCTCCCTCGATTCTGAGTTCAAATTTGCACAGCTACCATCGAGAATACGCGAGATACCCTTCAAGTCATGGATCTTACAGCTCCCAGGCTATATCGATCTCTTTACCTTCGATCCAGAGCAAGACGTTCTCATTATTTTGAAAGCGGCGTCTGCTCCTGAGGAGTGAGTATTGAATGCTGCGCGGAGGGCTATATGCTCGTTGCTTGAATTTTTACTGTTGGCTCATCCATTTTTTGCGCAGACGTCCATCTCTCCGCGTACTCGAGCTCTCTACAGGAAAGCGCCACCCCCTTGCATCGTATCCATCGCTACCTTTGCCTGACGAACTGGATGATCCCGAGATACAAATTGACAGGATGCGGATCAACGGTGTATACCTAGCTGCTGGGTCTGCGGTGTCCGGATTCTTTGCCGTATGGAACTGGCGTTCGGCGCAGTGTATATGTGTGAGCTTCCTGCTCCCACGTATCTGCCCACCCCACAATTACTGACGTGCTGTAATACAGATGAAGGGGAAATTTAACTCATTCGTCTGGGTCGGGCCCACCTCCGTACTTCTGTCGGCTACTGGCAGTGGTATTAATGAACCAGGTCTCTCACCGCCGGCGCTTTTGCTCATAGACTTCGCTCACTCCGAGGGACCTCACCAATGGGCATTTCAACTACCGCTGGTGCTCGCCAAGCGTAGGCATCCTCTTGCCGGAGCCTTCCTACCCAATATTTATGGCGAGCTCCCGCCGTTTCGAAGCCCCGCTGGGAGATCCGCCTCTGACCCACCGTTCCACACCGCAGACGGAGACGGCTTGCTCCTCCTGACTGGCTCCCATGACAAATTCCGGATGTTCTTCCTAGCCCGGAGACTGTTTGACGTCGCGCGTGAGATGCCTGTGCCGCCTGTGCCGCCGAATAGTCACCCTCTCCCGGTGGTGATTCCATGGAAACTGTGGGGCCCCGGATACACGCATGTCGATGACGGGATGTTTAACGACCCTTACCTCTTGTATGGAACGCGTTACGTGGCGTACCGGAGTACAACGTCGGAGCTGGTGGTGCAGGATTTCAACCCACAGCGCGCCAAACACAAGATGCAAGAATGCGGTGGTACAGGGGAGAATGGGACGACGACAGTGCGGCCCTTTAGCGACTCGTACTGGATGACGATATCCCGGGAATCGAGCGCAATGGCAGAGGAGAGGGCTGATCTTGCCCTCAATAGTGCTGACGTCGATGGTCGGCAGAAGCCTGCCTTTGTAGAGACGATCGTGCCATACGACTTATTGGTTTCTCGCTGGCCGCCGAGATTCAGCGAGGATGCCATTTCTGTGTCGCGGATCTACTCTACCATGGTGCGTCTGTAATTGACGTTTACTGGGCTTGTACAGTACGCTAACGGCAGGGTGGTTTGGTGGGATAGCCCGAACATGAGGACGGCGATGAGGAGGATGGAGAGGATGAAGAGGAGGTACTCCTATGTCAATTGGAGGCTCTCACACTGTGAGACTGTGAGATTGGACACGCTCCAGCTTCCAAATCATGTTCATGGCAGAAAACCATGCCCAAGCGAATCTAACATCACCTCAACTTAAATGCCGGCCATTGAAATTGTGTCTTACCTAACCGTATCCATGCGACAGACGCGTCATAATACTGATATATGCTCGTTCCTCCCTACGGCTTGCTTCACGTTATCCAAGCTACCTCTGTATGGTGTGTAACATACGAGTTGCAATAACCAGTTTCTGTTTGGACTATGCTGAAGTTTGCAGACAGGCAGTCCCGCATTGAAGAGGATGGTGCCAGGAGAGAACGAAAAGCGCGAAAACAAGAGCATTTCGCAGGTATGGTATTGCAGCTGGCCCTGAGCATGAGTGAGGACATCGCTGGCAAGCGACATGTACGACGCAACACACAGGGCGCGCTGATACCTGATATGGAAGTGGCCCAGTTGAGTGAGGTCGAGAGCGCCCGACGACGGTGTTGTGTACGGCGCACACTTCTGCACGCACGCGCATCCGAATTCACGTTCTCTCTGCCACACTCACATACAGCCTATGTTGTATGCATGTATAGTATAAAGGGATCCGGATAAAACGCCCAGATGGGGTCTTATCTGCGCGGCATCGCCCTGCCTTTCAATGACACCCTTCGTGCGCTGCATACCACCACCATCTCAACGTCTTGAAACACGGGCACCAAGATCGCTGCTATGGATTCAACTATGAGCTCGTACAGTCTTGACGGATCTTTGCCGACGGAGCTCATTTGTTGGATATTTCGATATCTGAGCTGCAACGAGCTGGTCGTCTGCAGACAGGTAAGTAAAGCTGCAACTCATCTTCACATCCATCATGATCATGCTTACACCTCTCGCTGTTCAGCTCTGCAGATCACTCAAGCACATCGTCGACACCACTGTTGATCTTCAATACATCCTCAACTTGCAACTCGCCGGCATGGCCGATAACCCAGCGCACTCTCTCGGTACAGCGGACAAGCTGGCTCTTCTGAAAAGATATCGCGACCAGTGGTGTTCTCTTACCCCTCATCTTGAGCACATCGTACTGTTCGAGAGTATCCATCTAGAAAGGGTAGATGATAAAAAGGAACACTTTATAAGGGGCACACTAGGTATCGGCCCCTCGCTCAACTTCGATTACCACTTTGCACAGCTGCCATCAAGGATACGCGAGATACCGCTCAAGTCATGGGTTTTACGACTGCCGGGATACACTGGCAGCTTTGCCATGGACCTACAGCAAGATGTTCTCGCCATCTTGAAAGAGCGACCACCTCCTGATGGCAACGATGACAAGTTACATGCCCGCCATTTCCGTTGATAATGTCAGCTCACGTACGTTTATACAGGTGTCCATCTCTTCATATACTCGAGCTTTCAACAGGGAAGGAACATCCCCTTGCATTGTATCCTTCACTATCTTTGCCTGATGTAATGGAGCCGGGGTTGTCAAGGTTGCGAATCAATGGTCCATATATTTATGTTCATTGTGAAGAGGCCGAAACATCCGTTACATGGAACTGGCGTTCAGGATCTCAGATATTTGTAAGGTTACTCAATTGGTGCTTACGCATACCGCCCTAAGCCTCTAACATCCCTCTGTTTAGTACGAGGCGGAGGTCACCGGGTCTGCCTGGCTCGGACCTACGCATTTACTTCTAGTGGGCTTCAGATGCGAATACGAGCCGCAGTATCTTATGCTCGTGGACATCTCTCAGCCCGAAAGAGTGTGGGAGTTCCACCTGCCAAAGATGTTCTCCAAGCACGAAAATGCTCATGGCGAATTGATAATGTTCCAGGTCGACTGCGAGCCTGTGACATCCCGAGGCGGAGGCTCCCCTGGCTCCCTATTTGATATCGCAGAGGAAGACAGCCTAGTCATGCTGACAGCCCTCGAGGACCCGTTCCGCATGTTCTTCCTCGCCTCGAGACTCCTTGAGATCATGCAGAGCACAGCGCATGAGAAGACAGAGACGGTTGTCATTCCTTGGAAGTCGTGGGGCCCAGGATACACGCGCGTCGACCACACCTGGGTCAGGTATATCGTGTACGGTATGCGAGCCATGGCATTGGCCAAGGCTGGTTTGCAGCCCTACATGCTCGATTTCAACAGGCGGCGTGCAAAGTACACGATGCAGGCGTGCAGCGGCTCGCAGAAAGAGGAGGACAGGCCGACGCGGATACGGGCCTTCAGCCATACACACTGGCACGCAATGGTAGAAGAAGTGGAAGCCACAGATGAGCAGATGGACGATCTGTCTCTCGACAACATCGAGAGTGAACAATACACAGATGAGGAGATGGGCGAGCTGTCTCTCGACAACATCGAGAGTGATGGACAGGAAGACGTAGAGAGTGAACAAGACACAGACGAGCAAACGGACGAGCTGTCTCTCGACTTCGACAGTGACGGACAGGAAGACCTTATGCTTGTGCAGACGATCTTACCGTATACCCCACCACAGGGCTTGGAGATGTGGGGCTTTAGCGAGGATGCAATTCATATGAAGCGCGAGGTACGTGTGCGCCTGGTGTTCGTATGGGCTCAACTTGGGCGCTGACAGTGGGATAGTTTGATGACGGATCGTGGGGTTATGAGGCTTACACGCTGTGAGTTCAGCCTCCGAAGTCGCGTTCTGGGCTGTCGAAGTCTGCTACAACTCGGCCAGCCAATTCGCTCGTTACACTGTACCAGTCGTCTTCGCTGCAAGCCGTCCGGACAATCGCTGGGACGGCAGACAACATGGGTTTATACAACTACATCTCTTCACAAGCACTAAGCGTTCGCGCCAAATTCAGCATCCTCTTTTTTCATCTCCCGCCTTTCTCTTCATCCTTTCCTCTATCGTGTACCTACTGTCATTTCAGGTATTATCGCCATAAATATACCCTCTTCGATGCATTTAAATGCCTCATTCTAGAACTACACCGTCAGTAAACAGAACAGACCCTCACTACAGTGAGAACGCGGATCACAGTCGCCTACACCGCCAACTTGGCGTCTGCGGATTGTTACCAGAGTACGAAACCCTGGCAGTCGGGGGATGAGAAGTGTGATTTGCGGCCGCCGGGCGGCTGAAATGTCCGGGATTGCATGCCGCCGATAAACGCATCAGGAACATGGGGTCCTCTGCGTAGAAGCGGAGGCATATCCAGTGATGAGTCGCGGGATAATCTCAAGATGTCGCCGCAATAGCCAGCAGGTACTACAACGATGTTCAGCAGACCGGGTATTGAAGAAAAAACGAGGGTCATCACCCGATGACTACCACCTCTATTCGCGCCACTGCTGAGGTTATGAAATCAAATCTGTGTGACCAAGCTGACCAACACAGCTCATCAAGGTTTGATCCACGCATTTCATGACCGCGGTTTAGAGTACGGTGAGAAACCCTCATGTTAATAACACAGGTTAATAACACGGGTTAATAACACGTTAATAACAGGGGGTAGGCGGGACAGCCCAGTTAATAACACGAGGCGCCCGTGGGGCGCCGCCCACCGGCCGCGCAAAAGTCCATGTGTTTCGACTGGCGGGTACAGTAGCGAGTAGCACGTAGTTATTGTTACAATGAAAAATACACTGCAGACGGTTATCATCGTAGTCTCACACCAAAAACCTACAACTCCCAAGCCATGGACTTAGAGCTCTCGGAGGCCGTGCATGAAAAACTCGCCCTTCTCGCGAGACGTTTGTCGGCCCTTGCTGTCACAATTCCAGCGGGAAATGCACACTATATGTTCCAAGGATTCACGCCGTGCCGCGATGAAGTGGAGGACTACGGGGAGGAGGGCGCACTCAATCACGCTCTCGAGATTGCTTTCTGCCCAGGTGGACGACAGAATGGCCCTATTTTGTTCAAAGAACAAGGACCAGGGCTTGTCACGGTTGTCCAGCCTCTTGAGAAGTATCTGACGCGTTACCCGAACTCCGCCATCTTGCTCAAATGGGTCGACGACCTTTCCGAAGCTGCAGGGCTTGTGCAAGATGAATCTAATGAATTAGAAGTAAGGTTTTGACACTCATGATGACACTGCAAAACCTAACTCGTGGGATGTGCAAGCAGGAATCGTGCAGCTTGGTGCTGGAAGATCCACCGCACAATCCTGCTGTCACATCTTGGGCCGCTATTGGTTTGCAGCAGCCACCCGTGCTGCCAGGAGCGAAGAAGCCGAAGAACCGAAGGAAGCCATCAGCTGATCTCGAGTATCAAAATGAGACTCGTACTGCGAAAAAGTCGAAGGTGGCTCACGAAAAATATATTGCGACCATCATGGCAGAATATTCTGATGCTGATCCTCCGACCAAGGGCAAGGGCGGCCGGAAGGCTCTATCTCTTCTTGATGAGCTCTCTTGCTATGTGAAATTGACAAATCCGAAGGATCCAACGAAGTCATCAGGCTGGCGCTGTCGTTTCGCCACCTCAGGTTGCACTGCATTATGGATGGGTAATCGTCAGAAGTACCGCGTCCTCAAGCACGCTGCTGGCGAGTGTTCATATGCGCCATCAAGCCTCGTACAACGGGCAAATGAAGAACTTGCGGATGAAGCCATTGGCTCGAAGCTGCGAGAGGTTGAGCGCCACCTTGCGGGTACGGATGGGACTCACGGCACTGAACCCATACACTCACAGTCAGCGGTTGCTGCTGGAGCCAAGTTAGCCGGGCCTCGGTCTGCTACGCAACTTTCTCAGGGAGACATATGGCGGAAAGCGGGGAAAGAGCATCGTCACCTGAAGCATGACAGTAATGTGTTAGCATTCATTGTCGCAGGCGGTATGGTGCCTACCAAGGCAGACTCGGCGGAATGGAAGGCTCTATGGGCTACTGCTGACCCTTCGTATACTCCTCCGAGCAGCAGTGCCATCACAGATAGTTACATACCACGAGAAGCGAGCTTGATCAGGAAAACCATTCTCGGTCTTCTGCAGGACCCTGACAATGGCGGCCTGACCCTGTCTTTTGATGGTGGTACGACACGTCGCGTGGATTCTGTTTATACCATTCACATCACAACACGAGATCGGCGCGTATTTCTATGGAAAGGGTGCGAGACATCTGCTGAGTCGCATACTGCTGAGCATCTAGCACGAAAGATCACAGAGGTGAGTTGAGCTTACCACATAAGTATTTTGACTTACATGACATAGGTGATCAATGAAATTGGACCGGCACAATTCCGTGGGATTGTGTCTGACACTACGGGTAACACGAAGCTAGCCCGAGCTATGGTTGCAAAGAAATTCCCATGGATTATGGACCTGCCAGATGCTCCGCATCATCTTCAGTTGATGTTGAAGGACATCGGCAATCTGCCCTACTTCAAGCCGGTATGATCGTTTCTTGACTCTTCTCAATCAAATCATTTGCTCACTGTTTCGCAGACCATTGACTGTTGTCGCAGTGTAGTCCAATTCTTCAATAAGTCATCATTCGCACATGCACATTTGACTGCCAAACGCCGTGCTCTGCATATTGGCTCCGGGTTGAAATCATTCGGGAAGACACGGTTTTCCACTGTGTACATCTCCGGGCGGTCACTCCAGCTGAACATGCCTGCCATTCAAGCTCTGTGTAATGCGAAGGTTATCACACTCAAGGTATAGTAGTTCCACCACGTAACCATATCAGCGTCTCTAATGTCTTATTGTAGAGTTTTAACGAGAACTTTACTGATGGGTTTGCAAGTCGCAGCTTCAGCGGACGGCTTGAGGAGCTACTTGTGATCCTCAGGCCTGCCGCAAAGGCAACAACCTGTTTGGAGTCGACACATTCCACTGTGTCAGACGTATACGTCTTTTGGCTAGCCGTGATGGGAGAGCTTCATGATACCATCACCGATCGCCACAATCCCATGCCAAACGACGTACGCGAAACGATCCGTCGTATTGCCAACTTCAGGTTCAAGCAGATGATTAACGAGTCACCAGTCGATGTTTATCATACAGGATTTATCCTAGACCCACGTATGCACCTTGAAACGTGGCGCCAACATGAACTCACGCTTCACATAGGTTACCGTGGATCTGACATTCTTCTGCAAGACAACGTGAATCCCCTTGCCATTCCGCCGGTTAGGCTTGGTAAACAGCCGGACTCCGCCCCTGTCGCCGCCACTGATCTTCCAGAAGCAGCTCGGCGCGCTGGAAGATTCCTCCTCAAGATATTGCGCATCGAATATCAAGACCGAGCATCAACAATAGCTGCTCTACGAGGAGACGAAGCTATTGATCTCCTGAAGAAACAGCTCGGGCAGTATTACCGAGCTGAATATCCTTTTGACGTGCCACTCATCGGTTTTGATGGGCCGCGCGAATGGTGGGAGTCTCTGAACTCCAACCGTACGCAGTCAGTTCAGCCTCTTGCGGTAAGTTCAATCTTTCGAGCTGTATCTTGTTCTATCAAAGACCACTGACATTGTGATGGACGCAGCAACTGGCGACTTACATCATGGGCCTTACGCCGAACTCGATGAGTGACGAGAGAACGGCGTCATACTTCACCTGGCAGAACTCTCCTCTGCGCGGTGCACAACGAGTCACAACACTGGTGCGAATGGCCCAGATTCAACAATGGAAAAGGATGGGATCTTCTGTACGTACAGTCATATTGCTATTAGATACATACAGCTAACTCGTATGCATACAAGGGCTCTATTATGAAGCGGCCGACCGTCCGCTTTCGTGATCTGAACAAGACATTGGGTTCGCAGCCAAGTGCCTGTCCGGCTGCCACGGATGACAAGAGCGATGACGGCATGGAAGAGAGAAGCGAGAGCGAGAATGAAGAAGACCCCAGCGACGTACAGGAGACCGGTCTTGGCGATGGCAATACCATGCATTCGCGCCGGTACGACAACGAGCCTGGTGACAGGTTTGTTGTGGGCGGAATGGCCAATCTTCGTTCAGTTGTCCTTCGAGACCTACTGTCCGATCATGCGCTCGTCGAGAATGTGATCTCCCAGCCTGTTAGTGTAGTCAAAAACGGTCCGCCTCGTCTTCTAAAGGACGCGGACTGGACTATGTAGATATTTATTGCGCAAATTTGCAGTTGATAGGCTACCGCGTTAATAACATGTTAATAACGCCCGAAACTGAGTGACATTTGGGCGCTTCGTGTTATTAACGTTACTAACTACTCAGAAACAGTTTCTCACTGTACTCTACCGCGGTTGCTCATATTCCCTTCAACTCTGCCACGTTGATGTTCTCTCTTTTGGCTTCTGCACTGTTTTCTGGTTGACAGTCCAATCTGACTCCTGGCCCGTTGCTGCTAATCTGCCACTTCACACTCAGGTCTCTACATTGCCAGATGGTTCGTAGTCTTCTCACAACTCATGCTTACCTAAACCTATCGCTAAAGAATATGGACAGTAATTGGGACAAGGGTATCACTTCTGTTCTGCAAGACAAACAGGACAAAAGACTATAGGATGCATGTGGATGCAGGCTTACAGGCGATATGGGCAGAGTTCCCAAAATCATTCCCACCGGGCAGGAGGACATGACATGGTATGTGCAGTGCTGTACACATTCTTTCCCAGTGTTCTCGAGGATGACATCTGCATTAATGGGCATCCTTCAGACCACGGCACTACCTCAAGCACCTCTGGAACAGATATTCAGCACAGGGTTGACTCAGCCGCACTGGGGGCTCCAACGACAGATCGCTCTTCTGCGTGACACCTTAGCGAAGATGGTGATGATTGCGGTGCAAATGAATATATGGCAGTAAATTATATCCTTTCTTACTTCATGTTGTAGTCTACTTGTACTGCCTGTAATCCACATTCAACAACCACTGTGACATGACCCTTCAAGTCCCGACAGGCCCTCCTCCACATCCTGTGTTTTTCTGAGTTTTACACTGGGAGGACCGCATGACAATGCTTATGGGGATCCCCCGATGGCCGTCGATACGTCGTCGATACGTGCCTTGCAATAATATGGTGATGCATACCCACTTCTCAGACGACCGGTCTCCGGTAATTCGGGGGGACAAATGACATCGCAGCGACGTTATTTCACGTTTCTGACGATTGTCGCGCGACACTGGCGCTGTTTACTGCGTCCTGCCACGGAAGCGTCGTTGATCCCAACTCGGCTGGCGATCGCCAGAGCGCCAGTTGGCGGTGTAGTAGGATATCCAATCTGACGCTTCGACGAGACGAATGAGAATGCCCCAATATATGCGAGCACGCGACGATAAACTCACACCGACTCAGTCCGCCTGTGTATGTTTTAATCACGACCCGCCTATTGTTTGGTAAACGGCTGTAACTCTCTCTCTCTCTCTCTCTCTCTCTCTCTCTCTCTCGCTGTCCTGGTGAAGATATATAATGCAGTACTATCACACAGAATATGGGACTAATAGACGATAGTTATCGTGTGGCCGGCCTCGGCCGGTGGCTCATAGTAACCTGATAGTATTAGACAGATGTCGATGAAATAGTGTTCAGTAATACAGTGGAGCAGAAAACATGTGTACAGGAGGCTTACCGCGAGCAGCCCTTCAACGTTATGATAATACTATCATGTGGCCGATGTAAGCATGATATGCCTCACCAATATTACACGTCGGCCGAGCAACATCAGTGTACAAGGTTATTATGATAAAATGAAAGTGAGTGGAGTGATAGCAAGCAGTACCGAGCGGCCGATATGAGCAGTATTACTTCAAGCACTGCTATTGTTCGGCCGAGAAACACTGAGAAACAACGGTATTGGTAACCAATCAATATAAATCATTGGACAGTAAGTAGTAGTTACCGGCCGGTGTATTCAATACGTACCAGATGGACACTACTGGTCGGCCGAGCATAATGATGCCACA
>MU278350.1:65502-81620 GCA_022385755.1 Trametopsis cervina
CGAGCATAATGATGCCACACGAGTATCAGTACCGGACGATATAGGCAGTGCACACTACAGCGGTACTATATGTCGGCCGAGGAAACTTGCATCCAAGGATGTCAGTATCCAATGAATGCAGGTTGATTGACAGTAAGTAGTAGTTGTCGGCCGATGTATTCAATACGTATCAGATGGACACTACTGGTCGGCCGAGCAAAATGACCCCGCACAAGCATTAATACCGCTACCAGTCGGCCGAGCATAATGACCCAAACATGACTATCAATACCAGACGATATCGGGAGATCCATAGTAAGTGATACTGACCGATCAGTATAGACAATATTCACTGCAGCACTGTATTGTTCGGACGAAGAAGCCGACATGCGAGGGAATCAGCAGCAAATTGTCGGCCGAGGTACATTATATGTCCTACCACACATCGCCTTCACGATCTACTTTCCGCACCTTCAATATCTAATATCAAACTAACCACTAACAATATTCACGTTGTTCTTCTATTAATTATAGGTCACACTCACACCAACCCATTTTAAGCATGTGCAATTGCAGAATTATTCACAACAGACAGGAGAATTGCTAATGTAAATTTTACAAGGCCCAGCCCCATTGAACGGACGTTATCCCACGACGAGTAAAAGCATGGCCTGTAGTTTGAACAGACATCTCACCGGTGTGATGTGATGGTTCTGTTTGAACACCTACCGAACACAATTAGCTTGGTGTAAACTATGAAGACTCTACACCACGTACCAATGCTAACCACATCACGTGAAGCCGTCTGCACAGCCATCGTCCGGCGCGCGTTACTGACAGCTGGCTGCACACCAGATTCCACGCCATGGCCCTGGACAGCATCCATACCCACACTGGATCTCCGCGACACCGGCTGACCGACTTCGGCCTGCTTCGTTGCAGCCGGTCGAGCCACCACAGGATCCCTGGTGTCCTCTGCACCTTCTTCCAGACTCTGCATGGCTGGCACTGGGGCATCCGACCTCTCTGAGGCTGGCCCGGTAGGCAGTGGTGTCGATACATCCCCATTCTCCGATGGCATGGGGCCAGGAGTGGGGTCATTCATAACGACATCGTCAGCGGGGGCATCGGCGAGGCCGATCTCATCCACCTGCATAGGCGGCGATGCTTCATCTTCGGGGGTATCGCCCGCATTTTCCGTTGAACGTTGCCGGCTTTGAGGCCTCTCGGAGTCCTCAGCCGGCAATGCCCTACCATCTCCGGTTTCCCAAGCTAATAATTTGTAAATACTTAACAACATGATGGTCACAGGTGATATTGCTTACCTTCACCATACTTGTCGCACAGTTGCTCAGGAGTATGTACTACATGGTCATGGGTGGTCAATAGATATCGCTGTAATTTTAAAGAACTTACCGATATCCCAATCTTCATCACTTGGCTGACGGAAACGGAAGCGAGGATGACGGCGTGAGCCTGGACGGCTGTTGTGCTCCTCAAGCTCTGCACTGCTGATCTCGAACTCAGACGTCCCATTCACCCCAGTGCGATGCTGGCGGTCCGTGATGTATACGACCGGTGTGGAAGGTAGAGCCTTCTTCGGAGGGGTTACCTTCTTTCTGCCGGCAGCAGCCTTTGCACGCGTGAACGGCCCACTGTTTGCTTCTGTACGGGGTGTTGCCTGTGGCTGGGATGGACCTTGCGCCTTGGAACCCTTGGGCCGATTTTTGAGCCACCAGCGAACAGTCACCTCTCCATCAGTGAATTCGGCCTCGCTATCCTCCGGAGCAGCTTCGTTCTGGCTGGGGTGACGGTTTTCGGCCATCAACGCTGCATCTTCCACAGATGTGGGTAGCACCAGCTTCTTTGCACGCCTGTCTTCGCCAACCTTCAAGAGAAGGATCATGCACTTGATGACCTCTGTAGATGACTTCGTGCCTGGAGTAAACGAAGGCGGCAAGTTGCACCGCATCTTCAGCCTAATACACCGGACGCAACGTGCGCTTGACGTTGGATCGCGAGGGTTGAGGTAAAAGTAGCAACGGTGGCGGACACGCCGGCCCGCCATGCAATGAGAACATAGGATCGGCTACGGTTGGTATCAGTTCAGAATCTGTCTGAGTACAATATTTGCGACATACCGCGAGCGTCAGGCCTTTATGCCAGTCCTCCTCTGTCACCTCACGTGCGACAAGCTCGGCCATGCGTGCCAGCTGCGCTTTGGTGAGCCCTCGATCGGGGCTGGGAGTCCTTCGGCGGGCAACCCGAGCTGCGTGCTTGTCAGGAAACGGTGGAGACAGCTCATGGTGGTGGTAACGCACCTCGTCTAACTGGTCTGGGTCCCTTTGTGCGTCGTGCTCGCGGTCTAGGGCGCGGGACCTCGCTTTCGTCATCTGTCGTAGCAACCGCCTTCTTTGCACGCTTTGTCGGCTTCTTCCTGGCCGACTTGAGGGCCGGCCGACTATCTGTGTCGCTCTGACCGGCCGTTGTTGTTGAGTTTGATCGGCCACGCTTGGGCCTCGCTCTGGGATGTTTGCGGCTAGTATCTGAACACGGGTTAGGATAGAATTCATACCTCCGGAGTCGTGCACATACCGGTAGTCATACCCTCGTCGTCTGCGTCATCAGCAGGTGGAGGGGTCCGGCTTGCACGCGCGCCCGATGAACTACCATATTTCAGGCTGCGGTATGTGCTTGCATCTGCATCCTGGTCAATACAACACGCACGCAACGTATGGAAAGCAGACTTGCCGGTTATCAAACCCTCATCATCGGTCTCCTCACCAGAGACCGCATTGCCGGAGGCCCTTTGTCCCCTTGGAATAGCAGCCTTGCCCTTTTTGCCCTTATGTGTAGGCGGGCTCTGGCGACTGGCCCGTAATTGTGACCCGCCCTCACCTTGTGACCGGTCCATTGTAATACGATCCTCGGCATCTTGCAAATTGTGAGTGCTCACGGCATTTTTGCCCCGACTACGCAGGATTCTACCGTCCCCGGATGGGCCTTCGTTGACGGCAGGCTCAGGTGATGAGGAATGGGAACGAGGTGTGAACTCTAAAGATTAATTTATCGGCATGTAATGTGGCTAGAGGTCAATCACATACCTTCCCACCAGAGTTCGCCCAACGCTTCCAAGTCCTCCTGGCGCACAATCGGCCGTCCGTCACTGAGCCGAAAATCGTACCGTCTGATTCGGTCATCATTTGGCGATATAGCGTGAGCGTCGGGCCATCGGCCCTCCCTGCTTGCATCTTGGAGCTCCAGGGAGGCACTGATTGCCAACCCATAAACGATCACCGTTTTGTAACCATTCCACAATTTTATTATAACCCGCTAGTTGACTTGAGTTAGATCTGCATGAGGCAAGTGAACAAAACATACCGCTTCTTGCGACATCCGGTACCAGTAATACTTCATCCGTTCTTGCGGCACGCTATTGACCACCGCAAGCCCAGCCAGGATGCGAACGGTAGCGACGTTCATGCGAAGTTGGACGTTGCTGGCCATGACAAGGAGAGACAGGGGAGTAGTGTAATTTGAGATGTGAGGGTGGCGTAGGTCAAGTAGAAGATGAAGACAAGAGAGAAGTTGCGCCGTGCCAAGTCTCACATTTTGATGCGAGATCGCCGTCTGAGATTGCGGTCGGCCGGCCGCGTCACGTGACCGGCGAACTCATCGGCCAAACGCTGAATGCTTGGATCCATTTCTGACTTCATCACAGAATAAGAATGCCATCCGGTACGCCATTTTTCCATTCTTAAATAGTTTCAGGACGGGAAAGCACTCACATACGGAGTAGATAACCATCTCACACAGGAATTCGGTAGAGTATATGACTCAACCGGCCGGCAAGAAACACAATATGGGCTGCTCACTGATGGCACCAACTTCTGGGTTTCGCGAGGTATGTACTGTACAACGTAGTGTCAATCACGGGTATTTAATCGTATGAAATGTAGATTCATTGTCAGATGAAACCCCTGCGACTTTCCCCCTGCCAGCCGATGTCGCCCCAGTGGCCTCACAGATATCTGATGGCAATAATCAGATGGAGGAGGTTGTATTCGTCGACTCTCCTCTTCCTGCCTTTCATCAAGATTCGAGCAGCGATGACGAACCGATGAAGGATACACATCTCACCTCGGCCTGGGATGTACATGACCGCGACCGGTCGGGGAATGTCTCAACAGTGTCGCGCGATTCTCCTTTTCCACCAGGTAACGAGTTCGACCCGCATCGATTGAAAAGTTGATAACGTAGCAAGGAATACAGGTAACCACAACTCAAATAACAATGTTCCTCACTCCGCCATGCCAATATGGCGTCCAACATCCATCCCTCCGGCAGCAGGCCAAAGCAACGAGCACAACGTCTCGCTCTCAGGGAACACTGAGGTTCAGGTCGGCCTTGCACTCTCACCAATGCCTGAGTTTGGAGACCGGTTCGTCTCTCCGGTAGCCGGCCACGAGAGTGGGAAACTCGTCTTCATAGACCCCATGCCAGCATTCGAAGCGCCAACGAATCCTGCGGGAGAGAGGATGGCCGGTCCTCGGTCAACTCTGCGGACATTTGAAGACCGATTTGGGCTTCCGGAAGCCGGCGCCGAGGGTGGCAAGCTGTTCCTCCTAGATCCCTTGCCTGAATTCCAACCGGCCATAAACACTTCGGAAGAAGAGATTGACGGGCCACACTCACCAGTACATATGTTTGGAGACCGGTTTGCCTCTCCCGCGGCCGGTGACATGAATGGTGAGTTCTTCGTCATTGAATCTGAGGCTCAAAGTGAACCGGCTGTTAATTATGCAGAGGAAGCCATGGTTCGAGAAAGCTCACTGTTGCCAATGTTTGGAGACCGCTTTGTGTCTCCTGCGGCCGAGAATGAAGATGGCCGGTTGTTTGTCACAGAGTCCATCCCTGAATTCGATGCGGTTGTGAGCACAAGAGGTACGCAGATCAGCCATGTGAACCCACTGGTGCATGTATTGAACAAGATATTTCGTTGGCCGGTAGCCGATGATGAAAACATGGCACTTCCGTTTTCCAGTCCAATGCCAGAGTTTGAATCAGGTTTGGATGATACAGAACAAGAGATCGGCAGTACAACGTCTCATTCGCCAATGTCGGGTGAGCGACCTTTCCCAGCTGCAGCCTTCAACAGCAACGACGAACGCGATTCCGGTTTCGTTCACACTCCTGCGGACCCCAGATCGGCCGCTAACGAGGGCGAAGAAGGCATCGGGAATGAACAGTCTCCCCTGGGGATGTTTGGAGAGCGGTCTGAGTCCCCGAACATGCGCTCCAGGGACAGATACGCTCATCTGTTCTTTGTCAATCCTTTGCCAGAATTTGGAACTGATCCGGATCCACATGGCATAACCATGTCACCCTTCCAGGTGTGTGAAGTTTGATGCACGGCCGATCACCCCCATTGACCGTTCTTTGCAGGGAGCGGTCTCGCATAATCATTTGTTGAATATTGCCGAGTATGTGGGTGCTGGTCAATCACCACTGGTCATGGTCGATCTGCTGTATCCTTCGCCTCCCACGGGCGAGCATGAGGAAGAGGATTGGTTTTATTCGTACCCTGTGCTGCCCATAAATGAAACCGCTGATGAGAGCAGTTTATATGGCGAAGGCGAACAAAACAACCTCAATGACAATCCATTGCCGGCTATTGATGTACGTTAGGATGTATTTCAAGTGCATCGTAGTAACACTGATTGGTGGCTACAGATGTGGACGGCCGATGAGCAGCCAATTAAAGCCGAGCAACAATGGGATGTCGGCGACTTGGCACCGCCAGTATTTGATGATCGTTTTGACTCCTCTAACTTGCCAGAAAGGCAGGTGGAGGAACCAAGCGGATGGATGGGACAAGACCCAATGCCGGCCTTTGGCGAAGACGACGGTATTTTTTCAGATTTTATAGTGGATGTTCCCATACTGATATCCGACCTTGGCATGAACACAGCAGCTTCACGTCAGTTAGAAGGGTCACAAGAAGTGCTGGATGACAACATCACGTTTTTGCAAGAACCGCTGCCGGAGTTCGGGGAGTCGAACAAAACCTGGCCGGTCACTGAGCCAGCGCATCCACCCGATACCGATCACAACATAGAACAGGTTGGTCGGAGGGAAGCAATACAACAGACGGTAGGAAGTCAATCTCCAACTGTTCGTTTCCTCTCCACCTTCCTTCCGGCATTTGGAGAAGAAAATGCATCGTATGACGATCAACACGCCGACAACCACATGCAGACCGACCTTGATGCCGGTCGGCCCTCAGCAGACACCACGGACGAACAGCCGGACAGGCGTACGTATCGTAAGTCATGTAGCTTGCGGTGTCTCCAGGGAGCTGATGCATTCGTGCAGTACGGGCGAAGGCTCGCACAGGTCGTGTAGTGTCATTCGCAGGAATTGAATCGGCCGGGTCGGAAACAGACAGTGAGGGATCTAAGTAAACAATTCTTCATTGTATACCGAAGCCGAAATGTCTGTACATTGTATCATATAATCTATTTCAAAACCACTGCGCCACGAGCACGTTCCGACACAGTTGTCTGCCTACCACTGCGCGTCTTCTGCTCTGCGAACTGATGGCCTTTGCTTATCTTGGACGGAGGCTTGCCGCCACTCTTGGCGAGTTCACCGGAGGTGGACGCCGGCTGGCCATCCCTGTGTGATAACGTTGGCCAATGCTACCAGGATCGACGATAAGTACTCACATGGATGACGGCCCAGTAGCAGCCCGCTTCCTCTTACGCAAAGCAGCCTCAGACCCGTCTGCCTCTTCGGTCGCACTATCTTCAACATCGGCTGCTACGACGGTAACGTGCTCAGTCTGGAGGTCGCCTTCGAATGTATCGGTGACACAACGGGACACCGCAACTGTGGTGACCGACGAGTGGGCAACCGGAATATCGGCAATGCCTGCATCGACCATGGTGTCACTGTCGGGAGCGACTTCAGACGGATGATTGGCGGTCGCAGGTACACGTGTAGCAGTCAGAGGGGAATGCGTCGGTCCACCTAAGGGATGATTGGACGGAGGTGGAGTGATAGAGAGGATGAGGTCCAGCACACCATGGACTACATCGGTAGCCGAGCTGATAGTCATGTCGGCCGCAAGGACCGATTCGCGTTCGATCACATCATCGCTGGGACTTGCACGGTCAAATGTCGCACTATTTACCTCTCGTAGCAGCATCGCAACACCGAGTGTGAGCTGCTCCAGTTGGCCAGACCTGTTTTGGAACATGTCACCGGTGATGAACTGCCGGTTGGCGAGCCAAGTCCACATCGCGGTGTAGTCGAACGTACTGGGAGAGGGCAAGGTGAGTGAGTCGTAGTACCAGTTGGCCCATGGCAGCATTGGCAGAGAAGGGTACCCAATGTCTTCAAGAGTACTGCCCCTTAAGCCGAAGACGTGATCGGCAGCGGCTTGCAGCCTGGTGTCGCCCGGTGCTAAAGCCTTCACATAGCTGACATGACGATCCCGCATGTCACGAAACTCATCGGGAGGCTGCTCAGCATAGTCGGAGAGCGTCAGCAATCCATCCATGGGGATGACTGGGCGCATGGGCGGTGCCGACTTTGTCGTAGGCCGTGGCCGAACACGGGGGCGAGGAGCAGGGGCTGTTTTTGCACTTGTCCCAGGAAGTCCTTTATCCACTGGGGTAGTCAAGGCAGTGGAGCCGGCCTCGTCTTCGTCCGTAAATACCGCCTCAGGCTCCTCCGATGACTCCTGGCGTGCACGACGCTTTCCTTTGTCCTTGTGCTTCTGTTCGGGCTGTTTCCTCCTCGCGGAACCCCGGCCCGAGCCCACAGTAGATGTCGGCTGCTCCTGATCGTCGATCCCAACGTCATCGGCTACCCCTTCGGCCTCCATCGGGGGGTACAAACCCGTGCTGACCATGTCCCCATTGCGCTGTACTCCCGTAAAGCGAATAAATCTGTCGTCGCGAGACCGATACTGCTTAAGCAGCGTCACGAGAAAGCGCCGACGAAGATGTGATGGATCCTCCACTTGCACACCCTCAAGCCACATGTGCTCCACGTCGAAATAGCTTTCAGGTTGTGCACGTATGTCGACCCATGGTACAGTTGCCGATGGGATACCGGTTGCAAGCACTGATAAAGCAAATTAGTAGGACACCTTGCCGTGACTGATCGGCATACCATATTCGGCTGTGCACACTTCCCGCAAAGCCCGGCTGAGATCTTTGGCGGAGAGCAAGTTTATGTCGCTGTCGGAGGGAATGATGCAATGGCCAGCATTGTCGAGGGGTAGAAGGCGCAGCTCTCGACCGGTCCCACGGGAAATCCGAACAGCACCTGTTGGACCGGCCGCGGGTGGATCGGTATCGTCTTCCAAGGCATCTAGCTCTTCATGAGTCGCAATGATTGTACTGTACACTTCTGGACGTACCGGTCGTCTTCTGGACGTACTTCTGCCACAAGGTAACAATCGTGTTAAACTCGCGGTCCATGGCCCTCTTCATAGTGGAGACCCGGGGGTCAACAACATCGTTGTTATCAAGACTAACGGACGACTCAGAATGCATCGGCCTGGGTAGATAAATGATATTTACACTGTTATGCTCCACTCCCCATCCTCATCCTTATAGCCGGTCAGTAGTAGTGCGAACGGGACACCGTAATTGCTGTTCAGACCGGTTGCAACCGACCTCGCATAACGCAATAGGTCTTTCCGATTCCTATATGAACGCGTTCAGTGAAGTGTACGCTGTTGGGGAAGTCTGCCTACTTCATCTGCTGCTCCGCAGTAAGCATATCGCCGGCCTTGTGATCGCGTGCGGCCTGTCGGTACCTTGCTCGCTCGTCGTCGGCCACACTCTCGGTTAGCTCCTTGATCGCGAGATTGCGAGCCTTAAGACCATCTCCGGTGCCCTTCGTCTTCAGATATTGTTGCAGCTGGTCGGCATGTTCATCGGCCCACATGTCAGTCCACTTCCTCGCTCGCTGCCGATGTATTACCTTCTTAGCTGGAGGGGGACCACTCGGTGGGGGTTTAAAATGATTTTGCATGTAATTGCAAGCACTCTACGAACGACGTGAGTTGGGCAATACAGCCAATCTGGCAAAACCCATACCTCCGACCAGGCAGGGATGGAATATGTGGAGTCGGCAGGACATAGAGCGGCAACCTCCACACCTGCTTCACGGCGTAGGTGGGCACGGGTGTGTCGATCGGCTGCATCCCTAAACTGAGGTCCAATGCGTGCGATGACAGCCTTTTGCTCCTCGCTGTACAGTTCATACGATGGCAAAATCTTTGCTTGGGGCATAACGGAATGTAAGGCGTGCAGCTGAGTTCGGTGGATAACGTCTGCTCTCACAGTTCGCCATTCACTCCTGCATTAGAGGCAAAATGCGACGGTGCACACCATCACCTCATGGAATAACTGATCACTAGTTTCGATCATCTCGGGATCTCCAACACTATCGCTTTTATCAGCCGGCCGACCGCAAACATACTTGCAAATCCCCCAACAACGCGTCCACCATATCGTCGTGTCAGCTCCTCAGGCGTACATTATGTGTACGTTATTCTTCATAGATGAGTTCAGTTGTGCGAGCTACACTTATTGAAGTATGAGATCGCTGAACAATTAGCATTTGGATTGGCATGCATCTCGATCGGGCATCAACAGTCGCACTGAATCAGACCAATGTGCCTGATCGGCCTGCCCGATTTGAGTTCCGGACGAACAGAAGATCGGGCTGCATGCATGGAGCGCTGGATGACGTCGCTCGCACGAAGCCTTTCATCGATCACACATGCCGATGCTCGTCAGCTGCTGCCCACGCGTTGTACATGATGTTGGAAGGATCAGGGCAAGGGTATGCACTCACCCCGCTCTTTCCAGCACCACCACCACCATTAGCCTATTGCAGAAGTTATGTCTGTGGAGCTACATTCAATCACCACAGGCCTCACCCATGACATGTTGGGCCACTTCTTTCGACACCACGCTGCTGAATACAATAACATTGTTCGGCACGTTCGGCGGCCATATCCCGCACGCCCTCCCCACATGACAGAGGGCAGATGGCCGGACCGGCTGGCTAGGCTAGAGCGGATAGCTGAGATGCACGTGGTAGCTACCAAGAATACTAGTGAGCCCAGCACTACTCCATTACGAAGTGTCTGACCCGATGTAGTCAAGTACCGTCATCTGGATGCCGAGACCTACGCCGCTGCTAGGGCAGAGGGTAAAACCCTTGAGAACAGTCCGGAGGTGCGGGATATGATCCGATTCGAGTCTGGAAAGGAGATCACGGCAGTGATCGACTTTCCTTGCATCATCACGGATAACAAGGACCGGATTCTTTGTTGGTATTTTCCCGAGGTTCTTGATGAAGAAGCCCAGGTAAGATCACAACAGTGCATGTGATTGAATGTAACTTATGCTTCGGTAGGAAGCTGCTCTGCGCGGAACAAAATTACTTAGCAAAGAGCTCTCGAGAGCCACATGTAAACCCCAAGACGCGGCGAAAACGGTCCCCAGTTCTTGGCGTCGTGATGCACAATATTTCCGGCCGGCCGAAGATTGTGAGATTCCACCAGGCACTATCACACTTGCTCCTGTATGGCACGAGTCCGCACATCCGGTAAGTGTGATCGTTATCTTCAAGTACGTTCCTCATCAGTTCAGATGCAGTTCCCGAAGTTCCCACCGGTCCAGGGCACTGCATGGCGTGATTTCCACAGCTCATCCCGTCATCGGCTATGGTCTGCCGAAATGGAGCCATTGAAGGGTGCAATGATCGCTATCTCCTTCCTATGCTTCCCCAGGCAAACATTTTACGAGGTTAAGGCAGCCACAAAATTGCGTAAAGAACCGGCCTTCAATGAAGCTTACACTGACTGGGAGTGGCCGAGTCAGGGCCTGGCCATTATCTGTAACCGGCAGACGCCCCTCCACCGTGATTGCAAGACGTCTCTCGGGATGTATGATACCCTCGCAACCTGTGGAAAGTATCCGGACGGTGACTTTGTGATTGAAGAGCTGAATATTCGTCTGCGGTACAAGCCGGGAACTATGATCAGCTTGGCAGGTGGTCTGCTTAGACATGGTGCTGAAGTTGCCACTGGGGAGAGGGTGGCATTTGCCGGCTTCATGCGGCAGGAGCTCTGGCAGGCAACGGACACTCCTATCCCGTTCTTGACGGACCTTCAGACTCTGCGGGACGACATCGAAAGGTGGGCCGGCGAACTTGTCGACTCTGATCCAGCTGCCGAGTAGCACCGTTGTACCTTGTAGCATCAAATCTCACATTTATACCTGTTGTGTTCAAATCGAATACATCTTACACCCCCCTTCTCGAAGCAGCTCTCGAGCGATGGCCCGATCAACAACGAGAAAGATACGCAGTTCGATCCACGTTTATGCTGCTGTGCAGAAGCGAATGCGTCATGGTCAGGGCGATGTTGAGGTTCTGGACAAAGTCGAATTTATTCCAACTCAGCCGGAGCCGGTCAATCGGTCCGTGGCGGGCGAGCAGAGCAATGTAATCACAGCCGATGACATACCGGTCATTAACCAGGATGTTCCACCACCGAACACAGGAAATACAAGAGTACGAATGTTCGCTAATCAGACAGTAGAGAAAACTAGCTGACAATATATGACAGTCACAGAACCATTTCATGCGTCAGTGGCTTGAAAATTATCGATCGGCCTTTGAGGAGGCCATTCTCGCAGGTGAAGGACCGAGCTCGGCTACGCCCAACTGTCACTGTGGCCGTGTGGCCGATTGGCGATGCGACGATTGCTTGGGGCGTCAACCACAGTGCCTAACATGTCTACACCAGTCACATCAGCTCCTACCCTGGCATCACGTCAGCAAATGGCACGCCGACGGATACTACAGCCGATCATCCCTTCCACGGACCGGCCTTCATCTTCACTGTGGCCACGAAGGCCGGGAATGTCCCACGCGTACTGCATTGAATGTACAAGCAGCACGTAACAGTGCCAATGGCGATGAGCACGGTGAAGCCCCAGAATTGCTACACACGTCGGTCGCAGCCGATGAGAGTAACACCATCCCTGTGTATCACGCCGATACAAACGCACTTGAGCCGGAGCTGGTAGACCCTACTGAAGCCGAGGATGATAGAACTGAGCCGATCGATATCCTGGAAGATATGCCTGAGGACGATGAAGCCGACCTTCCAACATCATCACCTTCGTTCGGCTATACGCAACGTAAGGCCGGAGAACTGACCGTCATTGATGTCACGGGCATTCATCACATTGCAGTACAGTACTGCCTTTGCATCGCTGCTCCACAACGCTACCGGCAGCTACTGGATCTTCGACTCTATCCTGCAAGTTGTGATCGGCCGGCTACGGTTTTCACCTTTGCTGTGTTGGACAACTTTATTCTGCATAATCGCGCCTGTAATACACCGGCCCAGAGCTACTTTAATGTCCTCCAGCGCATAACCGATCCAATTCAACCTCACCGGACGTCGGTAGGTGCAAAAAGGCTCCTGCTATGCATTCTGCTCACGTCTTAACGCAGAATCGGTACCGCGAGTTTCTGCGTGTTATCCGACAATGGAGGCATTTAAAAACACGCCGGCAGAGTGGAGTGGCACACGACGGATATCGTACTGGTGTCACAGGCCAAATGACATTGTTCTGCCCGGCCTGCCCTCAACCAAACGTTAATCTACCCATGGAGTGGGAAAATGACCCAGAGCGGTATGGTGATATGGAACTACATGCGAGCCGCTTGCTGATTGAATGTGTGGCCAGATGGAAATATCGTATTCAGCTGGTAATGGATGGTAATTTTGCTGCCGAACATCAGCGCATGAAAAACCCTCAAGACGACGTTTGGCTGGCCGATGGGGACGGCTTCTTTGTCGGCCGAGGTCGATTCGAAAACCATGTCCGGACTGCTGTTGAGCGTGTGCAGGTCCGCCATCATGCTATCATTGTCTTCTAATGACACTGACTGCTTTTTATCAGAGGTCTTCCTGTAACGACCACAAAGCTGTTAATGGCCCTGGCCATAAGAGCATTCTGGATGCAACTGGCATAGGGGCAACCGCCTGTGCTCGGCATGGAGCAATGGTACCACACTCTGTGGTTAATTTCACACGTGGAGAAAAGTGAGTACACTCTTTACCGTTGGCGATATTAGCTTACAAAGTGGTAGGCAACGTGATATGGACTACTCCTACATATCCAGTGTTGAACGCCTCATCCATCCATCCATCTCCAAAGCCGTTGTCTATTATGATGTCGTGTGCCAGTGGATGGTCCATCTCGGCTTTCGAATTGACCAATCTCCCATTCTCAGCGACATGATCAAACACATCCCAAATCTCCGGACCGTGAAGGGAATCGGCCTGTTCCACGTTCATGGGCACAAGCAATCATGCTTGCCAAGATTCTCCCCCGACTTCATCAAGGGTGTGGGGATGGTGGACGGCGAAATTATTGAAACCCTGTGGGCCTCGCTGAATGATACCAGCCGAGGTACTCGTGGGATGACTTCTGCCCATCGGCAAGAGGCGATTGACGATCAGATCGGCTACTCCAACTGGATGAAGACTATCCGCATTGGTTCGTTCTATGATGCTCAGTAGTGTCCTTCCGCTGATGAGAAATTGAAGTCAATCGGATCCGTGCGAAACATAGCAGAGCAATCGAAATGCTCGCAGCCAGCGAAGATGCATTTGAATCCATCAACGAAACCCTCAGTGTCACAGATAGGCATTTGTGGTCGGTCATGGAATCATCGGCGATGATAGACAGAGTTGATGACCCCACTGCTATGGATATCTTTGACATCACAGAGCAGAGTGGTACGTGTGCTTGTGATTTTTATGGGCCCTCTGCTGAGTAACACCAGTACCCGGTCTGGCCGATCGCGTTGGCACGCTATCGGCTCTGGAAACTGGAAAGGATGCTACGACCATCGGTAGAGCGGCGTGGATTGCAAATGGGCTGCGTCTACAAGAAGATCAGTAAGCGCAACATGCATCAACGATCGCACTTAGTTAATATGCTCTTCAGGCTTGCTTTATCGGCCGAAGCCCGCAAGCTTCGCAGATATGCTGGCAAGGATGAGAAGCTGCGATTTATTCGAAAGGAGCAGCGTCTTGCAGCTCGAATTATGACTCATGAAAATGCAGGCAAGGCATATACTGCAATCGGCGCACACAGTGTGGATTCCTCCCCACTTGATGGGGCCGATGACCTGGCCGAAGATGACATCTACGACGGGGCTGAATGGGACGCAGCCGATGATGATGAAGAGCAAATCGAAGACACACAGCCGCTCTCAGATCTGCAGCAGGATCAGATTCCAGCGTATAAGCTGCCTATCCTTATGTTCTCCGCGCTCCCCATTACTACCGATGCCAATGGACAGATACAGGCCGGGCTAGAGCAAGAGCTCGAGTTAAGGCAAGGTCAAGCGGAAGATAGACTTGCATCACTCAGGGTCTTACTAGCTTGGAAGTCGGTTGTATTTCGTCGGGGTGTTCGACCGGCCGGTGCATACGGGGAGCGATTGCGTGCTTGGGAGAAGGTACGATCAGTCGCGTCAAGTGTGCGGCAGCAAGCTAGCATATACGAACAAACGCGCCGGATCATGTATGCTAGTACCGACGTGGGCAGCCCACAGGGTAAAGCTATCCGGTCAAGATTCAAGGTCTTAACAAAGGCCGATCTCAAAATCAGCACCGAATTCCTGTCCTCAGACATCCGTGGGATGCGACACACACATCAATCATGGATATGGAGCAGTGTACATCCATCTGGAATGGAAAGTGGACAGCTACTGGACGAGTGTAAGCTTCATCGTTATCTGAGGTGGTGTCGGATAATAACACATACACAGACCGGCGGGTGGTTTGGCTTAGGGCCAAGGCACGCAGAGATCGATGGAAAGAGGAGACGATTTTGATTCCTTTTGAATTGGAGTGTATCGCCCGGTTTTATCGGCACCATCGGGCGCTGTGGGCCGATCGAGCAGAGAAGACGCAGGACCGCGGCCAAGGACGAGGGTATGCTGCATATGCTATGCACCAAGCGCACATATGGCAGAGGCTAGAGGAGCATGCGATCGCTGCTAGAGCAACGATTGCATAGATGCAGAAATCGGTTGTAGGCACATTGTAGCGCCTGATAACAGCTTTGTGACTCACGCGTGGTCAATGTTGATGTTTTAAACAATATATATACCTATACGTTCCGTGGCGTGGCATTGATTCATTCGTAACATCTTCTCATCGCGATTGTCATGGATATGCGGCAGATCCCCACCTTTCTCGACGACCAGGACTGGTGCAAACCCTCTGTCATTGAGAATATGGCTGAATCTTATCTTCGCATATACACCGCGCGTTGCCGACAGGCATTGTCTGTGCTCCCCGCTGAGGAAGATGCCCTCAATTGCGCCCGTTTCAAACATGGAATTGTGGAGGAAGTGGTAAGTCGGTCAATGTCGTATTTTTCGATTGAGACCGATTATTGTTTAGAAAGCAATCCTGTTTCAAGCAGGTATTCTCGCTGCTAAGTGCCGTGTGGACAAAGTGTATCTTTACCAACCTATCGTCTGGCTGCTCAACCGGGTCACAATCAAGTTCGACCAAGTGGATCTTAACCTCGACGACCTTCGCACCATTGCGTTTGAGGCAGAGCCGGCTCCAGACAACATGTGGGGGGACCAGTGGTGGGCGTATCCGGCCGCGGCCAGAAGGACTGCAGATATGCAGCCGGCGGCCGATCATTGGTGGTGGAGTGTCAGACTTGTAAGTTACATCCGCTGAGCTGGTAATTGTCTGCTGAATTTCGTGAATGCAGGCCCCAATTGATATCATTGAACTGTCGGATTCCGAGGAGGATGATGTTACAAGGTTGGATTCGGACAGCAACGATGGTTTGTAGACAGATATGTCAGAATATGAATGGTCATTGTGCATGTTCAAGTGCCGCCGTTGAGTACCATAGGGTGATGATACTCGTTTACGCACCGTCAGTTGGACTGTGATACTGCTGACCACCAGTACCGTTCGACCGAACGATATTACTGTGATTGAGGTATCCATACTAGGAGCGGCCGAGGGATAGTACTGCATATGTATC
>MU278350.1:696904-734458 GCA_022385755.1 Trametopsis cervina
CGCATCATCGCTGATTCAGCTTAGTATCAGGAGTCCTACCCGGTTCCAGGGGTCTCTCCTCTAGTGTATATATACTGCCTGTCCCTCGCTCTAAAGACCTCAGACTTGACCTCCTGGTCTTTAGGCGAGTGGTCTCTTTGTAACAGTTGTAGTTGTAGTAATACTAACCTGGTCTTTAGCCTTGCTTTAGGGTTAATCCCTCGTCGTCGTAGTCTACTTAGATACTTGTCTCTGCGAGGGTCTGTATTGTGTGATTAGCCTGACTGTTACGTGCTTCACTCCACTCTCGACATCGAACGAGCTCTGGAGTTTGGCGTAAGCGTGACACCATGCTTGGTGGCTTTGTCACCCTGTAGGTCTCAAATCTAAGCCTCGGCCTTCTGGCACTAACTGACGAGCTTGTTACTTGGTGAGCAGGCCAGCAAGCAGCAGGTAACGATTCCTGACAACTTTATATTTGTTAAAATATATACAACACACTAACTGACTGTTTTGTTCAGAAAACAGTAATGTTTCTGCCCTTTTTCTTGATATAAATGATCTGATAGTAAGAAAATACTTCATGTAATGTTTCACCACTATTAAAGTAAGCTAGAGCAATTTAAAAGATCATATAGCTATGAATATACATTAAAAGGGCTTATAAAGAACTCTGAAGACTGTTTAAAATATATGGTGATTTTTTTACATATTCTGAATTTTATTTAAGACTTTACAGTCAATTTATAGATTGTGAAAAAAGCCTTCCCAATGTGGAAAAGGTTTGCTTAGCTAATCCGGTGTCATTACTACAAACAGTCTTGCTGTAGCTGTATTATTGAGCTGAGAAAATAGGAAACATTACTAAAACATTGGATTCTAAAAGCTGTCAAGACTCTAGAAGTGCAAATGAAGATGTATGAATGACTCTATATGCTATGCAAAATTTAGTGTGATTTTTCCGAAATTTTCTGGATTTTATTTGGGGCTCTACAGTCAATTTATTGACTGTGGGAAAACGACTTCCAAATGTGGAAAACGTCCGCTTAGCTCATCTGATGTCATTGCTACAAACAGTTTTGCTGTAGCTGCATTATTGAGCTCAGAAAGTGCAAAATACTGCCAAAACATCGAAATTGAGAGCCATATTTCCCCACTTGGGCAAGTTTATTTTAGCTCTAGAGACTTCAATTTTGAAGCAATACTGTTAGTGTTGATACTAACAGTGTCTACTATACCGTGGGTACCTTCTGGAGGGGTCAGATATAGGCACCTATTGTGGTCAGTAAGCATTGCTTATCCAGTAACAAATGTTACTTACTACATTTACTTATTTGTAACAAATTCTATCTACTTGGTAACAATGTCTACTTACTTGATAACAACTTCTGTTTACTTGATAACAGTCTCTACTTACTTGATAACAACTTCTACTTACTTAGTAATAAATTCTGCTTCCTTCATAATATACCTCTACTTACTCAATAACAAACTTACTTTGCATGTTAACAAATGCCACTTACTTGATAACAAACCTTTACTGACCAGTAACAACTTTTGTTTATCCAGTAATACAGTAGTACTTACTCATTAACAGATGCTTTATACTGATACTGACTTAATTAACATCACATTCTTATTGTGTCTACATAGCCCAGTGGTTTGCTGACTTCATTTTGTTTAGTCCCAAGACTGCTGGTTCAACTCCGGCTCAGTCCATTTAATTGACCTAAGCATGTTTACATCACGCCATGTCGAAGCGCCAGCATGCTGGCGCCTCGACACCAGCTGAGGGCATTAGAATGACACTGGGCAGTCTTTGTTTGGGCTTGTTTGGTCTTTTTGGGCCTGTTTTCGCTAAAGACAGCTGTAGAGCCTCCAATAAAATCCGGAAAAGTCTGGAAAATCGCCAGAAATTCTGGAAGACTTAGTAACCCCCTGTCACATGATCACATTACTCTCCCACAATCATGTGATCTCAAAATTTGCGTTCTTTTGCAAACAAATGCACAAAATGCTTTCTACAGAGTTTAATAAAATGCAGAAAATGTGCTAAAATGGGTAAACATTATGTAATACATGTGGGCATATGTCTGAGATGTTAAATGGCTGTTATAGCTTGAGTATTGAGTGAAAGGAATATATGTAAAGGTGTAGACAGACCGTGAGAGTTTATCTTCCCAAAATGGAAGGTGTGCGCTTATCTAATCTGATCCTCTCACTATGCTTGGCATTGCTGTAGCTGCATTATTAAGCTCAGAAAATACAAAACACTTGGAAAAACATCGACAAAGTAATCACTTCAAGTCTATAGAACCACACTGAGGCATAGGATACACTTGAAATGAAGGGGGTTCTTTGCTATGAGTGTTTTGTGCACCTAACCGAAGTCCATCAAAGTTGGGCGCTTATTTCCCAAAAAGGGCAATTGTGTTTCTCATCTTCTGCTCTTAGTATTACATAATTTCCTTAATAAAGGTAACCACAGTGTAGCCCAGTATCATGGCTACATGCTGGTATATGAATTGCTGGGAAACTCTGAAATGATGAGGCTGTAAAAATCGAGGAAGTTTTGTAATCTCAAATAAGCGCTCAACTACACAAAATGGTAATGGGTCAATAACTGCTACTAATGCCATCAAAAGCATACAATATGGTAACAAAATATGGTTATAAAAGTGTATTCAAACAAAGTTCCCATGCATTGGGGACAAAAAGCGTCACATCTCGCAGAACCCCAATATGCCAGACGTTACTGGAATGATTCTTTTCTTCGTACCTCAGGAATTGTAATAGGTTGTAGTGCGGTGTTTGTAGTATGAGATGTGGGTGCCGTATTCATTGTTGAGACCCAGACGAAGGTAATCCACAAGGCCAGCATCATCCCAGCCGGTGTCATGGTTATACGTGTAGCACCCAATTTATTCGATTTCTTTTATTTTATTTTGGCGCATCCTACACGTCTTCGCGATCACGTGACTCATCGACATGGTCTCATGACCTACACGATCACATGATATGCACATGCACGTGCACTAGCGCTCCTCGCCCGGCCCGGACTGATAGCAACATCACCGGCCCTGCAACTCCGCACGGCTTCCGGATCCCTCCGGAACCTTGGACTCTTCCTTTCCCCGACCTTTCGGACTTCCGGTCCATCGGTCTATGACTCAGGCTCGGCTTTAGTAATTTCGCCCGGAGTGGCACCATTCCTATTGTCCCCCTCGGTCTATTGTCTCCATTTTCTATTGTTCTTTCTTCTATTGTCGCGCCGCACTATTGTTCTATTGTCTTGCTGCCATGTTCTATTGTCTTTATTGTTCTGCCCTAAAGTGGTCCGTGCGCAACCTCCAGTAGTATAAATACTCGGCCTCCTCCACTTCTAGCCCTCATCTCGACCTTTTGGTCTTTACTGGGCTAGGTAAGCCTTTAGTTACACTTTGTATTGTACTCCCCTTACTAATATCATTTGGTCTTTACTGGGCTAGATTTGCGCACAGCTTTCTAGCTGTTTTCCTCTGAATAAGAGGTTTACACCGTTTGGTGTCTTGAGATTAGGGTTATCCCTAGCGTCACGTGACTCAGTCTCCGTGACAGCCGGTACATCCAGAGTACTGCTCGAACTCCACTTTGTACGCTGCAAATGACCAGTTGCCTTGTCGGATCTGACGGATCTGACAAAATGTCAAGGTATATGAGCAGGGGTAGAGGACGACAGTGGTAAACTGTCTGAGGGGACTTGGAATATTCTGTTGAATATTGCTTATATTTTGTGCCTTCAAGAGGCGTCCTTATATACATGTCTGTAGCTAGATTACTAATCTACGAGTAATACCTACTGACTACGACTACTGAATAGCAGTCAATTGTTCTGTAAGTCGATTTACGATTCCTGAGGTACGAAGAAAAGAATCGTTCCAGTAACGTCTGGGACATTGGGGTTCTGCGACATCGACAGTTTTGTCCCCAATGCGTGGGAATTTGTGTTTGAATACACTTTTATAAGCATGTCTTGTTGCCATATTATATAGTTTGATGGCATTAAATACATTTATTGACCCATTACCATTTTGTGTATGTGGGCGCTTACTGGATACTTCAAACCTTCTTCGATTTTTACAGCCTCCCTATTTTAAACCTTCCCATCAATGTGTGTTTCAGGGTGTAGACATTACATAGTGCTACACTGTAGTCACCTTTGCTAAGGAAATTATGCAAGACTGATAACTGGAGATGGAAAACACGTATGCCCTTTTTGGGAAAGAAGCGCCCAAATTTGACGGTCTCATAAAATACATACAGAATGCGCTTTGTTTGTTTTTTTCTTTCGATTGTCGTGTGCATACTTTTTATAGTACTAGATAACTTAACAGACCCCTCAAACAACTGAGGTTTACACACTTGTGTTGTATATTTACAGGTCTGTTGGGGAATTGACAGTCAGGTAAACATTCCCGCCTTGATATACATTTACACACAGAATACATGTAGTGTCAATGTCATGTAAATATTCCTGCCTTGATATGCATGTACAGACGCAATACATGTAGTGCAATTGACAATGCCATGTAACCACCCAGCCCCGATACAGACTTACAAATACAACACACGCCCGACGCATACGTACAGTGAGACGTAGCATATGGCTGTTTTCGACGCAATATTGATTTCTATGCGACTGTCATACTAATTGATATGGAAGGGCATGCAGTCTGTTCAAGTGGTAGTCGATTTCCGTGTGAAATTGTCATATCACTTCATCAGACGTGGATCTCATACATAAACACATGCGTACTGTCATTCGCGGTTTCAAGAAAATACGATACATGTCCAATCAGCTATCGGGATGGTCAAACACGCGCGACCTCTTTCCCTTTATCGAGTCTTGCCTTCTTTGCCTTTTTCATACCTGCGCGATCCTTGGACCCTGCTCTCTTCCGTTTAACAGATAACCCAGGTGTGGGTGTGCGTTCAGCCATAGAATCGAGCGCATTCGGACGGGTAGGGCTGGGGGATACCATTTCAACGGCGACCGTGTTGCTTCCACCGACAGACACGGACTGATTGTTGGTCGTGGTATCGTCCGACAGCTGAGTCTCGGTCACTAGTAACAGTCCGGACGTACGGTTATACCTGTTATATCAAAGTGAATTGCTGTTGCTACGGGGTATGCTACTTTCTCACCTGATGGTACAAGACTCGTGTCCTTGTCCTTGCATCTGAACCTCCATCGACACCGTTGCTCCGAATGTGTCCTTCATTTCCTTCACGAAATTGATGACTCGGCTCGTGACGTTGGGTATATCCTGTCTAGTCTGATATGAGTACAAGTCATGTATAGATCGTCAATCATCTCCATTATTCACCTGTCGTGTGTGTTAGACGTCGGTGCGGTGTACTTCCCCAATTCGATTGACTGAGCCGCATGTCCGCTAACAACTGGGTCGGATGTGGCGATAGATTTGGGTTTATTGCTTTCGGTTACCGTGTTGCGAGCAACGACGACGTCAGATACGGAATACGTGCGTCCTTTAGCCGGCGAGCTTGTTGTTCCTCTCCTGTCGGATCGGCCTCGATTACCGAACCAGGTGATGACCCGCTGATGATAGTTCTTTTTAGACGTACGTTTTGGCATTATGTTACCACTCACCGACTTGAGGTCACCGGGCAAAGACATATTTAACTGTGACGCACGGACCCTCAGCTCGTCCAAGCTTTTGTCGACGATGATTGTCTTGCTTCGGGCTGGAGATGTACGATATGCCTCGTACTTCGATTCGACTATCTCGCGCAATTCCGGGACCCATCGCATCCTGTTGATATCTGCGTTTGTGTTGTCCTCTAACTCAGTCTCGGTAGACGATGTATCATCTGTATGTGTAGTAAGAATTAACATTCGTCGGACAGGCGGCTTGCATACCGTCGTCTTTGTTTTCGACACGTCCGACGTCATTTACCTGTACGTCGACTACGGCTTCGACGTTATCTGATAGCATGTCAGAAATCAGTGAGGTAGCGGCTGTGTTCTGCTTACCTTTATTGACCTCCAATCCACTGCTATGGGTTCGCCTGTCGTTACGAACGCGGTCGTCCCTCCGGTTCTCGTCTTTGTCGACCGTGGTGTCTTTGTCCTCGTCGTTTTCGTCACTGGTCTCGGTCTCGTCTTCGCTCTCGCTCTCATCGTCGCTGTCGCTATTGGTCTTGTAATCGCTGTCGCTATCGTCTTCACTGTCTATGCCGTCGTCGTCCTTGATGTTGTCAACGAGGCTATCGTCATTGGTCTTCGTCTTGACGCCACTGGCTTTGCCGTCGTCGCTGTCACTGTCGGTGAATTTGGCGCTATCGCTGTCACTGTCACCGCTGTCGTCGCCCTCGCCATCACCAGTCACGGTTTTATGTTTGCTGTATATGTCGTCGACATCCACGGAGGAGCGGTGGTTAGAATAGGGTGTGATCGATGCATATAATTTAATACACACGTTTCCTTTACATGGTCGCGCTTCCCGTCCTCTTTGTCGGATGTCTGATCGTCGACGTCTCTTGCCACAGGTTCGTTTGACGCTTCAGAGTCCGAGTCGTTCGTCTCTGGATTCTCTTTGCCGCCATCTGTTTTCCGATCTGCCAATCGTAATTCAACTCATTCAGTCTGCTCGACTCCTTATCTCCACACATCCTACTCACCTGTGGTCGCCTTCAGGGTCGTCTTAGGGCCGTCCTTATCTCCCAGAACATCTCGTCCCCCGTTGTTCACTTCCTGTGCGTCCGAGGTAGCATTAGATGCAGTTGCTGTGGTGGTATTGGGTTCCTGGTCGGCCTGTTTACGTGATTTCTTGTCTTTCGAGACGTTCTCGTCGATAGTCGGCTGAGCACTGCGGATTCTGGTTGACCTGCGTCATTTCTTGTGAGAAGCAAGTCGTTCGGTGTTTACAGGGGACTGGCTCGGAACCGGATCGCGTTGTTTTGACTGTTTAGTATTAACGGGCGATGACATGACAATGGGAGTAGTCTGTGAACGAGTGGATGGTCAGAGTGAGGTGTACAGACGGGACAGAACAAGGAGTGTCGCTTACCGTAGGGAGCTCGCCTCACGTTTTGAGAACGCCGTGTCTCACAATTACATAAATGTGAAGTCATGTGACCGTGTCTGTGTGCGTGCATATCTTATCAGTACGGTTCTAAGGTGGAAACCTTTCGCGTTTAGTTTGTCCGTATCGTATATTTGAGTCCGATTTCTCTGTGTCGTATTCACCGTATGTTGGTTACTCACCGGTTACTTTATTATATTTGCCTTCGCCTAATACTGGTATTGAACGGATGACATTGCAAAAGATTGGATTTATGACATGTTAGTACAAATACGACTAAATACGGTCTACAAAAGGCTTGCTGCCAGTCGATTCATGTGGTCCCGGAACGTAGTCGGCAGGTTTTTACCTCTACGTAGTTCGCTACGCCACTGTTGTCTGGTCAGTGGCTTGCTTACATTGTTGCGAATGCCATCTAGTCGACGTTGAAACCAGTTCTCGTTCTCACGAGTCCAATATCCCATGTTCACTCCGCATACCGCCCATACATCGGCTGGCGGCCACCATGAGACGAATGATCCTTGCTTGTCTGATTGCGCTACACAATTGATATCGTTATCGTTTGGTACACCTATGACATTGGAACGAAATAGCTTACGTGTAAGAATACGATATAGTCCTACAATCACGTCTAGCTCCTGAGGTGTGAGTTCATCTTCAATGTACGTTGTTCCCTCAATCTCGCATTCTTGGACTACGCGATTCGGTTCTGGGCCCATGTATATACTCTGTATATTTGCGATCTCGTGTGCCAGACGTCGTACAATACCTCCTTTGAGTAAGGTAGCGTGGCCTCGTTCGCTTCTGATAAACTCATCCCGTTCCTGTTCGTATGCCTTGTAATCATTTGCTCCTAACGTCGTACCTGCAGGTTTGATACCGATTCCAATTGGACGTCCATCCAGCAATTTGTTTTGTGGTAACAGACTAGCTTCCGTGCGCCAGTCAACCGGAATATTGGACCCTGTGCCCGGTTGACATGGTCTTAAGATTCGGATTGCGATTTCCCTGTCTATCAAGCTCAACGCCAGCCTCTCCTTCGATTGACCGAATCCACCCCGTATGGCATGCGTTACACTAGTTGCGTCTTGTACCATCACTGTCCAACCACCTCGTTCTGGTAGGCGGGTGGAGCCTAAGTGCGTAACCATATACCAGGTCGTCGTTGGCGTATGTATGTGTCGAACCCGTAATTTGGTGCGGCCTGGTTTTGATGATAGTAGAATATCATGGCGGATATCGGATATGAGACTGTGAGGAGAATGTCCACTCAGAACATAAGCCACAAAGTCCGCAGCGGCACTGAGTTCTGATCCTGAAAGACGATCTTCATCGTCTCGCGCCACAAGAATACGGTACAACTCGCTTTGACTACCCTCGTTGACCCAACGGTCTGCGTCCTCGTGAATTATGACCCACTCTTCGTCGGGCGGAGGCGCCACGAAGCCGTACCTGTTCGCGAGAACCAGTGATAATCGTTCGGTCGTTGTAGATCCAGTCGTAGTCGACATTGATCCTGCTGTGATGATCGTGGTGACTTGTTCGGCGAGGTCTACGTTTTGGTCGTCCGCGGTGGTTGGATTGGCTGTAGTGAATGTTAGACAACATAAGGAATACGTTCACTTCACATACATATTATTGCCTGCTGTGCGTGGGCGGGGACGTCGTTATTCAAGATATGATCTGATACGCTGTCCTGGTTAGAGTGAACGTTATAGTACGTGTCCAGTTCTGTATCGGGTCCCTTCATCGGTGTGTCAGTATATTCTTGTAGTTGGGGGTTGGGGCCGTCTCTGTTGACGTCCTCGTCGTCTGACCAATCTCGTAGATCATACTCGTCTCGGAACGGATTGTATCTTCGTTCTTCTTGCGAGGTTCTCATCCATTTCGATTTCACGAAACGGTCCTCGAGTAGCCTACGCAACTCTATGCCTTGTTGTCTGTACCATACGAATACACGAGGGCAACCATTCACGGGCTGGGGCTGGGATGCATTGATCGCTTGCCGTCTTATCCTATACGACGATGCCTCTGCGGACTCGTCTTGTAGTAGTTTTTGTTGATTGACGGTGTCGCGTCGCACAAATTCAGCATATGTTTCTCCCGGTAATTGTCGAGCTCCGCATAACATGTTTGCCTTCCAGCAAGCCTCATGACTGGGTTCATGACAAGTTGTTGGAGTCAACGAGGAAGTGCCATAGTTGATTTTGTATTTGTGGGTCCTGCCTTCTCTCACGCGCAATAGAACGTGAGGGCTGGTCTTCGATATCCGGCTGTCGATGTACATGTAACTGTACCCCCAAGTCAACGGTACATTCTCGCTCCGACGTTCGGCCTCTTCGTTGCAGGCTATTGTAATTGCCTGTAGTGTAATGCCTGATATAGTAGACCCAGGGCAGAAGTAATTCCATAATGACGACGTTGCAATCGAACTTCGCATTATATCAGAACCACGAAAGGCGAACCATAATGGTACGCAACTTCCTAACCGTAGAATATTTATAATTTCATCGTACCAATTGGTACTGAGCCCTTCGTTATCGGCCGCGTCTTTTTCCATATCAACGGCTGCACCTACGCGCCGCACAGACCAATCGCACACCCAGGATGTCCGAAACGCATGACATATCGCTTGAGGAAGTACGCCTTGCATCATGAACGCTGTCATTAGGTCGTGCTTCCCTTTGCATTCGGCTCGCATCACCAAGTACGAGAGGTACGCGAATCGCAACGTGAACGCTGCTCGTGCCATTTCGGCAGCTCTCCTAGCTCGTCTTCGACCGGTGTGCAATTTTGTGTACCCATAAGAAGACGGTGGAGGCGATACGACAGTGTCAAGGTATTGTATGGGCACTTCTCTCAGAAGTAGGGTTTGTACTTGGCCCATTATGTGCTCGAGGGCTATCCATTGCTTCTGCACGTCTGCGTCAAGTCCGTACATAGTATTTGATGTGCTGGATTTCACCACTTCGATCGTTACGTGCGCCGGGGATAAGCAACCCAGTATCGCTCCGTGATACTCGACTTGCGCTGGAACGAACGCGAGATAGAAATAGTCGTCGTATGCATACCTGGCACGAAGTCCGTCGAACGGGGTATGTAGTGATTCGTTCTTATATACAAACGGCGGCAGCACGTTCGAATTCGGTGAGACAAAAATTGTGTGATTGATCGTCCCGAATACATGTATGGCAGGACAGTGTTCGGTCAACTCTTCGTAAATGGTTTGGGTGCGCGTCCTATAATACTTTGTGAGCTGCCATCGTTTCTGTCACGTTTCGCCCTCACCTGCCTGGCGGACGGATAGTTCCGCCGTCTACTGCTTGCATCCGTTCTGTGTGTTGGAAGAACGTACTACTGGTATGTTCGCGTGCAGGTGTTATCCCGGTGGGGGTGTCTTGAGTGGGATCACACGATAGAAACAGGGTATATGTCCGTAAACACGCAGGTGTCTGCCTAAATGGGTGTACACTGTTGTCGAGTCTTGCCCCGTCTGTAGGTTCCCAGTGTTCGTTCCAGATTCGGACAAACAACACGGTAAAACCAGTGTCGTTTCTCGTTCTGTCTGGTGGGGCACAGTCTGTTGTTCGTCCTTGGTATTGATATCGTCTGTAGAATGTGAGTGTTTAGTATATGTATCGGATTGCGTGTCATACGTACCTTTGGTAACCCCTTGACGGTTGACGGTTTCGAATAGTTGCCTCCAGACTAGAGGCGTCGGGTACTTGCGTCTACGGACAGGTCCACCCTAAATTGCGATGTTGTCCGCCGAGTCGTTGGACATTGAGATACGATTGATAAATGACGCAACTATTATGTTTAGGCAATCTGCGTCAGTCCGGTCCGTCGGATCATTTGATGCATTGTTCCGATACATGATATGGACCTTCAACTCAATCGCAGCTCCTTCACTGTCACTGCACGACTTTGGTGTTACCAAGTTGTGCAGGCAGTACCTACCGTCGTCGGATCTATGTGTATACCACATCGGGACGTATCGGACCACTCCAGCAAGTCCACGTTTGCCAGACGGTAAGTCTTTCCATGCGTGTATCGATACGAATGCGTGTTATCATTATTTTTCTTTACAGTTCAGGTCTCACTGTCTATCGTCGCCTACCCCAATGGCCTTGTATGCACTCCTCATGTGACGACTGGATTGAAGATGGGGTTCGAAAACCATGCGGTGAGTTCGGTTTTACTGTGGACTTGTACGGGAACCAACATTTACGATTCGACTGGTGTGCACGTACCGAATCCTAAGGGAGGATGGCGATGGAGGATCTATATATACCAACTCGTCGTATATTGTATGTCGATTTGCTTGTTGTTAATCTTATTTGTGTTATACTTACTTAAACTCAATCTGGGTTACGACCGCACCCCGCAATCTATTCAGACCTAATCGCCCAAACAGACTCTGTCCGCAGAACATCGGACTTATCTACGTTGGTCTGACCAATTCCGATTATGACTATGCATAGTCGAAGCGCTGTTGATACAGCGCTTCGACTATCCACTTTGACAATCCCAATGTGTCAATGCTGATGGCCGGTTGTTTATATAAAAGTAAGCAGATGGTTTCGCAACCAAGATGGGGTCATTGGTGTGTGTATTTCGTCGACGTATGTCATGTTGGTGTTCGGTTCCATAACGCTTTACACGAGGTGAAAATACTCACCCTGATATGTCGCATGTTACCACCCCGATCTTGTGGGTGTATGTTGACCATTGTCATACGTTCTCGGCCGCTTTATAAACTTCATATTCTGGTGGTTCTTGTAGATTGCCTACCGTAGTTTATTAAAAATGTTGAACCGCTGGAGCTCAAATTACATTATGATTATCCTCGGTTAGTTCGCGGACTGTATGTACTAATCGTATGATTTGGTCCGTACCTTCCCAGTGGTCGGTTGGGGTAGTGGTTCTATGTACGAGGCCCAATCTGTACAAGTAGCAGTCATCCAAAATTAATATTCGGTTCTAGTTATACTGCTTTCTGATCCTGGGTAGGGTCTGACGTCTTACATTTCGGCGCCTGCACCTTGCTGCAACCGGCAATTTCCCTTATTTAGGTTGATGGCCAGGGTTCGGTTTGCATCCAAGTCTTGTCCTTCACACCCCCCTGTTTTCGGTTCTGTCGCTGCTCAATCCAACGTCTTTGGGCGATTCACAAGACGACTTTGGTTTTACCAAGTTGTTTGGATCGGTCGGATTGTTGGCTTTTCGCGGCTAAAAGAAGGGACGGCCGAATACTTGGGGCTGGAACTTACGACGTACGTGTTGTTGACCTGTCGTTGTGGTATGCATTGCGACATGATACTGACCAACCGTTTCAATTTTAGTATGTCGTTGCCGCGTGCTTATCCTGTGCACCTTATGCCAGGCAGTCCGGTACTGACAGACCTTCGCCCGCTGGACATCCCGGGTCGGGATCCTGTACTTCCTCCTCTGTACGAATACACTGGTGCGACGCATCGAGAACACCGGTTGAAGCTACCTGGAGGCAAGACTTATATATATATTGTGGACTCGTCTACCCTCGGCAAAGTTGCCTTTGAGAATATTACGAACAGTCGTTCAGTACCCAGCGGTTTCACTCATGGTACGTTTATGATGATCTGTCGGTCATACATAACATGTATATGTATATGTATATGTACATGTATGTGTCATTGTCTTACTTGTGGCTATGTGTTTGCAGATATCATTGGTGAACTGGAGTTGGTGCCGGGCGACGCTTTACTGGCGCATCCTCATAACGCCAACGGTTCGGTTTATGCAGACGTCTTACAAATATTGTATGGGATCGAGTGAGTATACCACCCGTATTGGACTACGTGTAATTAATCTTATACACAACAGTTTTGAAGGGATGCCGCCAGGGACCTTTGCCATGTTCGCTCACTTGGCTCGCGGATATACATTGTCTCAGATCCATGATATGATAAGGGACGTCGATGCCGCCAAGGCAAGACTATTGGGAAGTAGAGAAGATCGCGAACGGTATGGTCGTACGGCATTCGAACGTTCCGGTCGTGCAGAACCAGTTGGAGGATCCCAACGTTGCTATGGAACGACTCATATGGTGCAAAAACCTCGTCAGGTAGCGAGTCCTCCTGCGGCCTTGAAAATGACATCTCATACTCCTGATGAAGGTCAAGAGATGGTTCGTCAGGCTGTACAGGTAGGGTCGATTAGTTTAAACCAGTTTATTCATTCTAACCTAATTATACAGGCCTGCTCGAAGTTTAACTCAGTCGCATGGGCGATGCAGTGCCCTGCTCACCTTGCAGAGGCATTGCACGCATATTCCGAACAGACTAATTCCCCTTCGATCGGCTGCAGTGAAAACTTTACGTGGAAGTCAATGCAGCTGAATCATGCAATGACGCAGGATGTTGCAAACGGTCAGTCTCAATTTTACAACGATGTACCTGTGGTCTTATATTTTTTTCAATTTAATTACAGAACAGTCCATGATGGCAGAGATGGGTCAATTCGGAGGCGAACACATAGACGAAAAGGACGCTTGCATTTCGCACTCATGCGCGCTGGGTTTGTCTGACCTTGGCGAGCATGAGCAAAATGAACCAGGTCGTTTACATTTCCTTGGACAAGGAGTCTTTGTACGACTACGCCCTCATTGTCAAGTATTCTTTAGCGGATTACTCAGGCATGGAGGTACTACACCTCTGGTGTCCGATCCGTCCCAAATCAAGAAATGGGCTACGCGCATGTTACTCATCAGTTACCCACCTTCCAGCATGGTACTGGGTGAAGCCCGTCACTCGTTGGCTTCCTTACCATATCAAGAACAACCTATACATCTCACCCCGGAAATGACAGGGGCTCCGCATATACCGCGTGAAGGACGATCATTGTGGACAAACCATACCACCGCTGCACAGGACAGCTGGACCGTTACCGACGAAGAGTCGCACTTCGAGTTCATGGTCCGATCGATGTTCATGCAAAATCAATGGGTCTTCCGTCAACTACCTGAGTACTACAAGTGTGAGATCACCTTTGAGAAATTCCGGCAGTCATTCTCAATGATGCGAGACAACGCAAGGGTTACCGCTTTGCCCTGGAGCCTTGCGCCGAATCCAAATGTTCGAGAGCCATTCGGAGAGAAACATCGAGAGGTGCAACGCCGGCTATTGAGCACCGAGTACAATCGGTATATGCAAGGTATACCATTCATCAAGAGTAACAAGTACGATACATGGGATATTACTGCTATGGAATACAACAATTCTGCAGGTATGTATTGCCACGGATACCGTATTCGACCATTCATCTTATGATACGTGCAGATCGCGGAAAATCCACAGGTAACTCGAAGAAACGAGCTGCTCCTGACCAAGTTGAAGGCCTGTCCGTTAGACCCAAGCGTTCGTTGTTGTATTCATCTGCGTCTGATGAAACTAATATGTATACAGGTGCAAAGGTACAACATACTATGGCAAAGGCGCATGTCAATGAAGTCGTCATGTCCAATTTCCCTGCAGCCACTCAGTCGCTCAACTACCTCAATCAACCTCCTGGGGTATCTGACGACACACTGTACGACGATTCGGATCTAGAGTCTGAGGTGAATATATTCTAAAGCATGTGGTTGCGTTTGTCTAACCATCAAACAGGACTCCTTTATCCCTCATGAGACACGTACACTCGTCTCGAAGGGAAAACAACCTGCCCGTCCAGCCGCATCGTCATCTAATTCTAACAACTTGTTTGAGAATCGAGCGGTTTCCACTAGGTCAGGTCGAGAACCCGTCGCTCCGACTACCCATACATCGCATCCAAACAACATTATAGACACTGGTGGAACTGGGGTACGTGATATTTATATTTATGGTATGCATGTTAATAGATGCGATGTTCACTGTATTACTTTTAGATTGCCGGTATGTCCACGATTGTGAATACATTTGGGCCGATTGCATATCCTGCGGCGACGGATACATACAACTCTCACAACGCACAAGGTCAGTCTCCTTGTCGGTTATATAGACGACAGATGGACTTATCACATTGGCTTTGGATAGCAAGAATTTTCTTCAGTAAATTCAGTCCAGACGTAGTCAACGCAATCGTATCCGAAGTGGAGGTTGCTATCCTAAATTTGTCTACAACATCTGCCGAAACATTACGGAAGGCATTGCATGTACTTGACGAACTAGATAACGACGGCGTTTCCATTGAACCTACCAACATCGTGTCTCGTTTGCCGACAATATCTGATTCTCTTATCCATCTGCGTACATATTGCGTAGATGTAGATGTGTGGCGAAATTTCCATCGTCAGCGGTTGATGTTGTCCGAACATCGAATTGTGAAGATGCTTATGGATCAAAGTCAACTGCTTGGCCGGAATATTCTTCTCAACCCGTCAAGCCATGTCGACTCAAAAGACTGGTTTATTCGACTGGTCTTGAAATTACGCCATGCTGTTAATTTGTCGTTGGAAATATCGTTGAAACGGTCAACTTACATCAAGACGTCAAGTAAAGAGTCAACGTATCGAGCTACAGTATATGAAGTGCGAGGACAGATACAGAAGGCGAAGATATACTCCGCTGGTACCTATATAGATGATGTTACCATGTATTATCTGCGTCAAGTACTCGAACAATGGTTCGAATTCCCGCTTACGTTCAAAGGACAAGCTCAATCGATGTTGGTTCAGTCACTGGTGCAAACCATTGGAATAGGCTCGTTGCTTTTACCATGTGTTTGGACTATATATCAAGAGCTTCCACGGTGGTTGTTTACAATAGACTGCCCGCCTGTGTCAGATGCCGTCCGTCGTAATTCTGTATTCCTACCGCGGTACTTAGACAATTTCATGGATGGGTTGTCTAAGCATCTGTCATTGGAATCTGTCAAATTGCTACTCAATACGCTAGCTGAAGCATATGTTAATCTTCAAAAGAAGACACAGTTGCATGTTGAAAATATGATTGATATGCAGACAAGACCTCGTCATATTCGCAGTCTTGTTGCACACATGTCTGCCTTCACAACAACTCCTGGAGGTATCATGTCTCCAGCCGTTAATACGGAGACTGCGTCTACATCTATCCAAGTGCTGCCTGTGTCTTCTTCTCTTATACCTGAAAATGAACCCCCGTTACCTGGGTCCAGTACGTTGCCTGTTAATATGTATAACGGAGAAATGCTCGTGGTCCAATCGGAGTGCCATTCACTGGATAAAGTCATTGAATTCCTACGTGACTCATATACCGTAGTTCAACACTTGGCCAGCGGAAATGGGACGAACCTAAACAAAGCCCAGAAATTCATGTTGAACAACGGAGATTTCCTACTACCCTTGCGTGAACAGGCCCCATCTCGTTTGTTGATTAATAATAGTATTGATCCTGCATTCGCACGAACCAGAGAGGGACTGTTTTCTGCCTTAATATTCAGATGTATATCCTTCAACACTCGTGCCTTTCGAGAGTGTCCTCCTCGTCTTCGAAAGGTGCAGTTCACATCTGTTGAAGAGTACGAGGAATATATGAATGCATTGGGTGATCATTTTCCAGGAGAATCCCAAGATTTCTTCTGCAACAGACGTGCATTTGGGCATCCCATTAAGCAACGCACGAAGGATAGGGCATTGGACTATTGGCGTGTGGCTCATTCAAATTCCTTGACTTGGCCGCCCACCGACTCAACATGGTCCACTGTCTGGTCAGAATTCATGAATTTCAAACGAGCTGATATCCGAGGACACAAATACTTGGAAGGGTCTGGGGATTTGGTGTTATATATGCTTATAGCCGATTTGCATGCGGCAAAGGCAGTGAGTGCACCAAGAGTTGATGATGTAGCAGATGTTGTTGCCTTGTTGCGAAAGGGTGGTATGGCTGGTCTGCATCTTCTTCAGTACACGGATAATTCCCCTTCTAAACTTCACCTGAAGAATGCGTTTGTTCAATTCTTTGATGAGGTGGATTCTCGTCTCACAGAGGATGAACGGACCAAGTTTCAATGGAATGCAATAACTGCTGAGCATACACTATGTAAATGGAAAAGAGTACGGCAAAATAAGTTTTATGGCTAGTGTATCTATTTTTTGGTCTCTTTCTGTCGTATACGGATCATATAGTGGTATGGTAATATTGTTATAATCCTTCACTCTGTAGACGGCGGGACATATAAGAACATTGTAAATTGGTCACATCGGATACAGTTTCACAAGTAAAGTATGATATGATACAACTCAGTCACTGTGATATTCGGTCATCTTATCCTCTTCTAATTCATCCTCTGAGATACGCAAACGCTTCATTGCGCCCTCCGCTTCATTGGTTTTGACGTGTTCGCCGGAAACACTGTGATAACCGACACGACGCTTCAACTTTTTCGTCGGGGAAATGGGGACCCGTTTACCAATACTGAATGCCTCATGGTTCATGTCCTGCAAATCCAATATGTCACGTCGACCTTATATGTTGGATGAAGCAAACGTACCGATTGGACATCTCTGCTCAATATGCATACAGATCGAAGTTTACTTAACATGAGATGCCGTCCTTTTGAGATTGGTACGGTACAAAACGCGACTTGAACTTCGACCAATTGTCCTAGCCTCACTCCTATAGGATCGCATGCAACGTATCTATAAGATCTACAACAGGTATGTCAGCACTCCACATGTAGTACACTTGGGATATATATACGTACAGTGGTTCTGCGGTACTGAATCGCTCGAAATATAAGACCTCGTTGTCGTCAGTATGGATCAAGTCGCTAGCCAGATTCTCCAGTACTCGGTTCGGGTCGGTAGCCTTTGAGAATTCTATAGCCTGTTGCTCCGGCATAGAAAGATCCATGGAGGCAAAGTATCGATTGGCGAACTCTAGACAGATGTTGCCTTCGTCCCGGATTATGTTCCAGGGTAGTAGAGTGTCAGGTGGAAGTACCGTGGAAAAGTATGAGTGTATTTCCATGACGGCTCTACCGCAATCGTCGAACCTATCACTGCCAAGACCCGTCAAAACAACACTCTGTTTTGCAGCCCTTGGGTTTTTGGGCAATCTAAAGACCATAAGCTTACGAAAAGAAAACCACACTACAGCGGAATACGTACTGTTCCATTTTAAATATCGGCGGTAAACTCGAGCGAAGCAGATAGCCCTGTACGTTAAGTACAACCTCTTCACGCTCATTGGTTGCATGTGTTGTGGGATCGAACGGATGCACCAGTATACGCTGTCCATCTGCACTTCGGTGATATATAGTCGTGCTGATGCGCAACCTGTCGGTCTTTTGCATGGTTGAGCATACGTACGCTGTGTCACTCTATGAGGGGCTTACCTTCGCCATCAACAACAATTGCTTGGTACCACTATCCGTTGACACCTGCTCGACCTTCATGGTATCATTCAAGGCCATCCCTGCGGTGAATTAGTCACTGAATTCTACTTCATCTGCTAGAGTACTCACTGTATTTCTCACGGTTTGAATACAGAAAACGCAGTGCCATTACTGTAGCCTGGTGTTCGATGTCGCAGACAGTTATACAGGAAAGTGATGTTCAGACAGTATCTGTTCTATGATACAGGCCTCAAATAACTCCAGAATGAACGTCGCTCACATCGTACAAAGTCAGCTGAGTGTTCCTCGTACCTTAATCTTTGATGTCTTGTGGATCAATAATTACCGGGAGAACATCGGACTGTTTCGTGAACAGCTGACATTGCACACGAGCCGTGATCCACGCATTTTTTTACAGGGATATAGTCACGACCGTGCGCATGACGGACATGTAAGCTCTGTTCGGAGGGTTGTAAGTCACCGAATGAAGAGATAACAGTTATGCGTCTGACAAACGTCAAGTCTTGGCTAATTAAGCCGTACGGACCATTAGATGCGGCGAGATAGCAATCATATATCAAGGAACAAGGGCAAAGTGTATCAACATCTAGTCTCGCACGTTGCATAGCTTGGGTCGGTGTGTGATATCTACCACATGCTCAACATAATCCACTGATAAGGATTTCGGAACGGACCTCATTGCACAGGGTCCACTCTTGCTTAAATACTTTCAGTGTGTCGAATCCAAACACGTCGTCATTTCTGAATCCTCCCATCTACGAACTTACTACATGTCGCGCGAGTCTACCCCTGTCAACAAGCGGTGAGTATACGTGTTTAGTCTTATGTGCAGACAATTAATCTAATATATACACAGCGGTCGCGGTAATAGTCGTAGTCGAGGTGGTGGTCGTGGTGGTAAAAGTGGTGGTAAAAGTGGTGCACCTTCAAAGTCTCCGTCAAAGAAGAGGTACGTAACCTGTAACTGCATCCCTCGGATCCGTCTAATCTTAATAATCTAGTAGTAAGCGCAATGCTAAGGCTGATGAATCAGAATCAGATGCACAGTCCACGGAAGATGATGACAAAGAATATAAGCCTGCATCCACGCCACGGTAAGCAAACCAGATACCACAATCAGCTACCCTCAACATAACATACGGTAGATCCGCTCGTCTTCAGCCAGAAGTTGTCATTTACAGACGACCGATTCGTTCTACCGAGTAAGTTCTTTGATACATTGATTGCAAGTACGTCGTTTCTAGATGATTTGGTACAGTCCGCCCGAATGGGTTAGCCTAGAGGCGGTCGACGATAGCGAGTTTGAGGAAGAAGAAGAAGAGGAAGAGGTGGATGAGATCGAAGACGAGGGAGAGGTTGTCGATTCCGACATAGACCCTGTCAAAGAGTATGTGAATTCTGTGAGACTTGTGGCTATGCTAATCTTTATATAGACCAAATCAGATTGCGTTCACACGTCCATCTACTAGCCCAATCAGAAGGTAAGATGACAATCTCCTTGTCGTTCCCCTACATTCATCTTAGTGTTTTACAGGAACAAAAAGCTAGCGAGTGAAACCCCCCCTACTCCATCCCCGAAGTATGTGATTCAACCTTTCTATCTGTGACAGAATACTCAATCACGGGATGTAGAAAAGAGACAAGGACAGTTTCTCGGAAGCGGTAAGTCTTTGAATATCCTCCGCATTGAACCATTCCTAATGTTGTATTATTATAGACCAGCACCTCCTTCTCCGGACGTCGTTGTTGAGGAAGAAATGTCACCCACTGGTCGTAACCGCGATACAGTTGTCGAGTATGAGGTGGAAGTGGTTGACCCAGACGGGACACCAACTGCTGCGAAGGGGAAAAGACGTCTCCGGTAAGCGTCGCGTTTATGGGTTCAGATACATAGGTTTTGACTTCGACATATAGGAAGCCCATCAAATCAGTTGACTACATCGAGGACTCTGACATCGAAGAATTGGATGCAGCGTACGTGTCATAACGAATCTGACTCATTCGATGAAATACCTCATACCTCATCATTAGCGAGTTTGTGCAAGAAGCCATGCCTCCTACACCTCCTCGTGCATCCAAGTTGAAGGCAGTCCCAAAGTCTGCGGTCATTGAGCTGACTCGCAAGATATCGGTTCCTGGATTCAAAAAGTTCCCTCCGCCCGTCAGAGACGAGGAGAATAATCCGTTGTTGGATAGAGATACATCGGACATATTACGATCTCCAAAGAAGAAGTTAGTCATCGTTTGAATAGTTATCCACCTAAGCTAACAGTTTACACACAGGGCCAAGACGGAGCATATTCCTTCAGAGGTGGAGGACAGTGAAGAGATGGACGAGGAAGACTTGGTGGTTGCAAAGAAAAAGTACGTGATCTGTTCTAACGAATCCATCTAGTCTCTGATTTCAAATCGAAAGAACTGTAGCCCGTCGTGTTACTCATCAGGATAGCGATGATGAAGACACCCCGGTATCGACTGTCAAGAAGGGAAAGCAGCCGGCCAAGACCAAAGCCAAGACCCAGCACGTTCCTTCCGACATGGAGGATGGCGAAGCGACAGATGAGGCGGACTTACTTGTTTCTAGGAAAAAGTGTGTACTCTATTTGATCGAATTCGTACACTCTCTTATGGATAATCTACAGAACCGTCACCCATCGCGAGACTCGCCATGACAGCGATGATGAAGATGTCCCTGTATCCTCTGTGAAGAAGGGGAAACAGCCGGCCCATCGTGAGACCCACCAGGACAGTGATGATGAAGACATCCGTGTATCGTCCGTGAAGAAAGGGAAACAGCCGGCTACTCCGTAAGTACTCTCATTTATGTCTTACCTTTGGATCTCTTACTGACTACATGTACTTTATGTAGGGTCAGTCGTCTCACTGCTAAGATGTATGTCTTATTTTTTTTTTTTTGTCACGCCGATCTCTGCTCACCAATCAACCGATGAATAGGAGCAAAAGCATCTTGGATTCCAATAAGAAGAAGTCCACGTCTGGAAAGACGTCTTCGCGTGACGTTGCTCGGTCATCGGAGGAAGTGGAGGCAGAAGAGTGGGTCAGCATCGACCGTAAGTGCCTTTACCTATACGCCTGGCTTCCAACTTCATGCTAATCATGCTATAGTTCCTACCCCTCGTAACATCCGCCCGGGTACTATCCTTCCCCCTGATATTATATTCGACAGTCATAACTTCAAGGCGGAGGTCAGCCCGTCGCTGAAGAAGTCATACCTTCAAGTCCCTCGTAACTTGTATGTTCTTCGACGATGTTTGCTCTTATTTCCGGTACTGATTTGGATCTAGCGGGGCTCTTGGTCGGGTTAAACACTGTTATGAGATGTGGGGAAGTACCAAGTTGGATGAGATGATGAAGGTCTTGTCCATCGACCATCAACCTGAAAGATTAAAGTACGTTATACCCTACGATAGGTGTCACAACTTATGCTTACGTTTCGATTAGGAGGATTGCTTCGATCGTCTGCGTTCCTCGGATTGGAGATCTTATCTTCAATCCTGTCCGCTCCGATTGGACCCATTTTAAAGCGGTGTGCCAGAGGCCGGAACAGAGGTATAGAGAGTACTTCTATAACTATACACAAGGGCTGGCCGAGGATAACAAATCCAAGGCAAAGGTGACCAATCGGGTTTGCTTCTTAGTCTGGGGATGTACGAGCTATTCGCAACTCGTGGATGGTGAGATGTTGCCAGGCGGTGGTAATATGTGGATGAAGAGCATGGCCATTGCGCCTATCACCATCGAATGGGCTCGCTTTTGTGCCTTCTTCACCAAACACATGAACCTTTCACCCATTTTTATTTCGAACTTTCACATGGGCTTTACCTTTAGCTCTCGTCCCAACCGACCCAGTTGTAAGTCTTCATCCCTTGCCTGTCCATGTCTCTGCTGATGACCCAATATTCAGTCTCTCAGAACCGACCTACTGCTGTCAACGACTGGGCTGTCAAAGTCAACTCTATGACAGCCTGGGACGGATTGGATATGGTAGAGGAGACCTTAGTCGGTGGGCACAGTAGCAAGGTGAACGTCTTCCACGAGCAGCTTGCGGGATATATCAACAACGGTGGAGTTCCTTTTGAAGACACTGGTATGTGTTGCCTATTACCTTGTCTGTTCTCCAGCTCACCTTTTGGTTTTCCTTTCAAAGTCCCCATATACGACCTGAGGGAGTTATATAACCGGAATGACATCCGTCCTCTTGCTGATCTTCTGGCCACCGCCCCTCGATGGACCGAGGAGCTTCCTCCTAAGTCATTTGTAGGAGTACTTAACGTTCCTCATTTAACAAAACACGATAGAGATCCTGATAGCAAGGAAGGGAATCACGATGAATTCCGATTTGCATTGATTGGAATCATTTTACTAGCAATTCCATACAATTAGTTAGTAGACAATCCTGTCGTTGATTAGAACTTGTGTAACCGGTGTCCCAAAATGGGATACAACCAAATAGATGTCAATCTGAAACTTTGTGACGTGTCATCCCAGCTTCTATACTGTTCCTTACTTTCAACGGCGAACTTGACACTTTCGTATCACGATGGCATTGAATTCTATACCTTGGAAGATTAACGTCCTCCTGTTCTTGTTCTTCGTAACATGGGTTCTTCCTTGTATCGAAACTGGTCAGGCGTCTCCAATGATTAGTGAGTGTGGTTGTCGTCTTCCAGTTTTTATCAACCAGAATCTAACTTGTACAATAGACATATACTCTATCTCATCCGTATGCACTGCATCAACAGACTGTTTGTCTGTGACGTATCCCATAGAGGTCCTTGCAAGCCCTCTTTCTAAAAGTCTTGCGCCATTAAATGGCTTGGTCCCGCCAGATACCAAAAATGAAAAATCTGTGCACTTCGTTCAATATTATGATCAACCAATATGGTTTTTTGTTATGTACCTGATACCACAACAGAATATACACAATCGAGCAAAGCGAGCACGACTTGTGGCTACTCGCAATCAATACCGTCGCACATATTTCTATTTATTGTTGCAATCTTCTGCATGTATTAACGATTTCCCAACTGATATACACTTTATGTATCGAGAGTACCCTAGCCATTGTAATCGTTGTCCTGTTGTACATGTACAATCAACTGTGTTACGTTTAGTTGGAGGTGGACAAGTGTTGGATAAGCGGAATACATGGACAGTTGACGAATTACAGCCATACGTACCCACAACGACGAACTTAGCAAATTGTCCATATATATTATGTGCCTATACATCTATGTCAAACGATTACACAGACAACCACTATGTAAAGGCTCATGTCCCCTTGTCGTTTCTGATAAAGAAATTGTCTATTCGAATGTTATACGAGGTGGCTCGAAATCATGGAATTGCAATCAGTAAAGGACGAAATTCAAAGGATGGAATTATAACAAAGATGACAGCACATACATGTATATCATGTTCTAAGTACATCTGTGTATTTCAACCGCGACTGTCTCCTGTGAGGGCTCATGAAAATACACGCACTGCATTGGAAGTAGAAAGTAAATTACAAAGGGGACGAGATGCATGTAAGAAGTGGCGTAAGAAGAGACAATTCCCACCAAAACCAGCATCAGTTTCGCATGTGCATAATATAATTCAAGGATTTACTAAAGATTCCGCCTTTGAACAGATAAATGAAACTGGATGTGCAGTCTGTGGGTGTTTGGTTCTATGCTCAGAACTACAAGACATACAATCCTTGAATGTGGATGTTAAACTGTTGTATAATCCCAATGTAACCCGTAAAGAAAGATTATCTTATTTGGATCCAATAGAAACACTTACAGGTCCGGTTCTGACAGCAGACGGAAAGCAGTGTTGTCTTTCTTGTCATAAAGCATTAAAGCGCGGAGTAATGCCCAAAAATGCTTTAGCTAATGGGCTATGGATTGGAGATACACCGAATGAACTCCAAGGGCTATCATGGATGGAGCAGAAATTAATTGCACGCATTGCCACCAATTATTGTGTAGTACGTGTACATTCTTCTGGTCTATATAAAATGCGCACCAACGTAGTCTGTCGGGCAACTCCTATGAAGAAGATATACAATGTATTACCTCCTAAACGTACTGACTTTGAAGAGGTGCTTGCTATCTTATTCATTGGACCTGCTCCTCCTACACCAGTAGAATTTAAAAGAACACCGTTACTTGTTCGACGAGATAAAGTGTGGGATGCTCTTCAGTGGTTACGATTGAATCATACAGACTACATCGATATAGAACTATCACAAGACAATTTAAATGAGTATTCAGAAGATGAACCTCCAGTTATTGTGGACTATCATCCTACGTCAAATGAATCTGATTCAGAATCTACAGCTGTAAACAATCATACCAATGAAGATGCTACTGATAATGGACAGAGTTCCTTTGTTGTTCATGGCTTAACCGGGGACCAACTGTCAGATATGTGGAAAGATGATCCTCAGAGCATTCGTCTAAAGGCAATGAAATATTTTGCACAAGGGGGGAAATCATTAGGCATAGGGAAAGCAGACCAGCCAGAGAGTTTATGGAACAATCCTCAACTGTATCCGTCTATGTTTCCTTGGTTGTTTCCGTATGGTTATGGGGGGTTGGGAAATGATCGCATACAGATACCTATTCAAGATGGAGTCCGTAAGAAAAACATGTTAATGTATCATGATAAACGCTTTCAACATGATCAATATTTCTCTCTCATTGCTTTCAATCATGAGCAAATCAAGAACAGTGCAACAGGAGGATATTTCCTTACTCGTAAACAGAATTTTAAGGACGTAGCTGAGCGACTGTCCAACATTCAGAGTAGCACTTTAGATAATTTAATTCATCGCTTACAAGAAGGACCGGTTACTCCTGAGACAGATGCTGAGAAGGCTTGCTTTAGATTACTTGGAGACATAGATTATGTGGGAACTCATGTAGATGGATCCGTAACAAACAGAAGACGTATGCGTAATGAGATATGGTCTCTAACTTCGTATTTAGGTGCGCCCAGTTGGTTCATAACATTTGCTCCAGCTGACGTTAACCACCCGATTGCATTGTATTATGCTGGAGACAAACAGACATGCTATCCACAGATTCCAAACAAAGATGACAGAGTTCGACTGATTGCTAATAATCCTGTTGCAGGCGCTCGATTCTTTAATTTCATAGCTGATACCTTTATAAAGCATGTGTTAGGATATGGAAACAAGAAGCGCGATGGATACTATGGGAAGACTGCAGGATATTACGGAACAGTTGAACAGCAAGGTCGTCTAACATTACATATGCATATGATGGTATGGATTAAGCATAGTATATCGCCTCAACAGATACGTGACGAGATCATGAACTCAGATTCTGATTTTCAAAGACGTATTGTTCAATATCTTGAAGCAGCTCATGTTGGTGAATTTAAACATGGGACTATTACAGAAGTACAAGATAAACAGTTGCATAAATTAGCAACAGATCCAACGTATGTTCCTCCCACATTAAAATTACCAGAGCCTCCCGTAGAATATTGCAACATAGTCTGTAAACAATGTGATGAGTGTACACTTGCTGACCATTGGTGGATGAATTTTGAAGAGACTGTTGACGAAATTGCAGTCTTGTCAAATATACATATATGTCATCCTGGATGTACTAATAAATCTCATCCAACCTGTAAATCACGATTCCCTCGGGATGTATTTCCTCAAACGCTAGTTGATCCAGAAACAGGCTGTCTGTCATTGAAGAAAGGAGAAGCTTGGGTCAATTGTTTTACACCTGTGGTTACGTATTTACTTCGGTGTAACACAGATGTTACAAGTTTATTATCTGGAACGGCCATTAAAGCTGTCATTGCGTATGTTACGGATTATATTACTAAGTCTCCTCTGAAGACACATGTTATATTTGATGCTGTGAAGACAGTGTTTGCAAGACAAGCCGATGTACCTGTAGAAGATCAGGACCGATTGAAAGGTGCTCGGTCTATCATCACCAAGGTGGTTAACATGTTAACAGCTCAAAGTGAAATTGGATCCCCTATGGCTTCAATGTATTTATTAAAACATCCAGACCATTATACAGACCATCTATTTAGACGGTTCTACTGGAAAGGATATATTAATGAAGTCCGTCAAGTTTGGAGAACTCAAGAACAGAATCTATCAAATGAGACCCATCAAGTTGACACAAATAATGAAGATTCCCATGTAACTCTTGGAAAGAACATACGTGGTATTGTAGGATTTTCACCTTTGGCTGATTACATGTACAGACCAGATAAATACGGGGATGTCTCTTTGTATGATTGGGTACGGCTGTCTCACAAGGTTAAAAACAAATCACCTGCTAAAGACAAGCGTAAATCTGCTTCTGCTGACGAGTGGCCAATTGATAGCATTATAACACATAAATGGATAAGAAATAATGATAAACAACAAGGCAGAGTATTATTTCACGTTCAATGGGAAGAAGGAGATACAACTTGGGAGAAATTAAGTACGCTTACTCAATGTAGGGCCTTGGATGATTATTTTGAGCAAATGAAGGTTACGCATTGGAAATCCTTACCAGACAATACATCTTCATCTCAATCAAAGGATGAACCAGTTGAAATAAATGAAGATGATTCAGATAGTGACACAATTAGTGTAACTTCAGAAGAATCTGAAGGAGAAAATATTGACACAGAATCCAATGAATCCGAATCTAGTGATAGCGAAGAAGAAGCTGTTGAGGATAACATACATGGACCTGATGATTCTGATACTGTCAACAAGAAGAAAGCTGATCCCTATTATTTGTTATCTACCTTTAAAGAAGACCACCCTCAATGTGAAACACATAGAGTACGAATGAAAAAAGAAGAAAATGCTTTAGTTCCAGATTTTGTAGGTGGAATACTTCCTAGACGAGATAAAGGGAATAGAGAAGATTATTGTATGACTATGTTTACTTTATTTCAACCGTGGAGAACTGGCTTGGAATTAAAAGACACAACTGCAACTTGGAGTGAGACGTTTGACAGTTATAAATTCACAAGTCGTCAGACAGATATCATGAACCATTTTAATCTACGCTACGAATGTAACGATGCCAGAGATGATTATGCAGCTCAAAGAAAGAGTAAAAACACCACAAATGAGACTTGGCCGTTTGAATTAGATGACACCACTTTAGACAGACTTGAGGAGGATTATGATAATATGTTAGACTTGGACTCTCACAAAATAGATGAAGATGAACTGTTTGAACCAAATATTGAAGACAGATCCAGTAGACTGCATGTTGAGCGTATGATGGCAGCAGAAGACATGTTAGGCCGTAACGGTTTATTAGACACACAGACAAATACGTTTATAGATGTTTCTGAATTGCCGTCTGTTACGGACATGGAGAAAACAGGCCACTATTGGCAGTCCTTACTGGATCAGAAAAAGGACCAGCTTAAACAAGCAAGACGTGGCCAGGCAAGTCAAGCTAAGGCAAAGAAACTTGAAAAGGAGCGTCAGAACTCTACCATTGATAAAGTAGAGGTAATAGATCAGTCTTACTTTGAAAAGACGTTCAAAGCAGTAAATAAAGAGGATAGGACATTTATTGATGACATTGTTGCCAAATTTACCTTGAATGAAGAACAGGCTAGAGCGTTCAAACTTGTGGCTAACCATGCTACTTTGGATAAACCACCACAATTGAAGATGTACTTGGGAGGAATGGCCGGAACAGGAAAGTCACAAGTTATCAAAGCATTGATGGAGTTCTTTGAGAAAAGAGATGAAACTTACCGCTTCACATGCATGGCTCCTACTGGATCTGCTGCTTCTCTCATTGGTGGATCTACATATCATTCTATGTTGGGTATTAATCCCTATCGAGAGAAAATGGACAAACTAGCTGCTTTATCAGATGTCAAAGCCAATCTACAGAATGTAGACTATGTGTTTATGGATGAAGTCTCAATGATAGATTGCCTCAATCTCTACAACATATGTCGACAGATGTGCAAGTCTTTAGATAATGAAGCTGATCCATTTGGTGGTAAAAACATGATTTTTGCCGGTGACTTTGCCCAACTACCACCTGTGTCAAGTGGACGTGCTCTATATTCACATACAATAGACTCTGTAATACATACAGACCAGTCTCACATACAACAAGAAGCATCTCTTGGAAAGGCTGTCTGGCATCAGTTTACAACTGTAGTTATTCTTCGTCAAAATATGAGACAAAGGTCACAGACAGAGGGAGATGCTAAATTCAGAACGGTACTAGAAAATCTGCGGTACAAATCATGTACTAGAGAAGATGTAGAACTTCTAAAAACCAGAATACCGGGGCCTGCAAGTCATAAACCAAAATGGACAGATGACAGATTCCGGAATGTATCTGCTATTACTTCATTTAATGCTAGTAGGGATAAGCTAAATGAACGAGGTGCTGAACGGTTTGCTAAGGAGACAAAACAGAGCCTTGTCTATTTCTATTCAGTAGACAGACACAAGACATTGGACAACGATCAAAAAATGTCTAGACAAGTACGTAAAAGAAAAATAGACCCTACAAGAAATACAGACAGACTTGGTTCAAGGGCACAATTTCATTTCTGGAACTTACCGCCAAGTTCAACCAACAACCACCCAGGAAAAATTGGAATATGTAAAGGCATGCCGGTCATGATCAAGAAAAACAAGGCTACAGAATGTGGAGTCACAAATGGAGCAGAAGGAGTTGTGGTTGGATGGAAATCACGTCCAATAGACAAAGAACATAGTACCCTTGAAATCCTATTTGTCAAATTGACGTCACCATCTGTGAATATTAAATTAGAAGGACTTGAAGAGAATGTTGTACCAGTTGCTAGTGAGTCTATCAATATTACCTGCCGGTTACCTAATGGAAAACAGCAGACTATTAACCGTACACAAGTTCCAGCTGTTATCAACTTTGCAATGACAGACTACGCTTCACAAGGACGTACTAGAAAATACAACGTAGTAGACATACACAACTGTAGAAGTCATCAGTCTATATATACGTGTCTGTCAAGGGGTTCATCATTAGATGGCACTTTAATCACCCAGGACTTCCAAGACAAACACATGACCGGTGGACTTTCAGGGTATCTTCGTCAAGAATTCAGAGAACTAGAAATCCTTGATGAAATCACCAAATTGAAGTTTGACCGCAAGCTACCAGCTGGAGTTGGTGGAATGACAAGAAATCACTTAATATCTTCTTACAGAAAACAGAAAGGCAGTACATATGTTCCAAAAACCATGCCTTTATCTTTGAAATGGTCAGAAAATGATGACTACAAACTTCAAGATCCTTTTGACGCTGCAGACTGGCAGATATTAGATAAAAGCAAGAAGAAGAAATCTGATAAGGAAGACAAGTCAGAACAAAAGCCTGTAGTAAGAAAACCTAAAGTAGACGTTAGAAACTTTGTTCCTGCTCAAGGTACAGTCAAATTGGATGTTGTAAGCCATGAACAAGTGGACAAGTTCAAAAAGAAACGTAAACATAATGATCCTCAAGGAGCAAGTAAGGTAGAATCAACTAAAAAACCAAGACAAACAGTAAATGCTGTCATTGAAACCAGAAAAAGTCCTAAAGGTTTTATATGGGATGAAAATACATACAGCTGTGCATTTGATAGTTTGTTCACAATTCTAGTGAATATAATGACTAATCCAGTGAATGATTGGACAGCCTTGACAGAAAATGGAAGTACCTACCTAAATCTGTTTACTGAATCCTTTGAAGGAGTTGATTTGAACTCAGAAAGTATGGAATATGCTAGAGATACCATGCAAGAACAGTTGGCTATGGACTTTCCACAAGTATTTCCATTAGACCGGTCAGGTATTGATGTTCATGAACTTTGTGAACGCATACTCACAGCTGAAAAGGGAAATATTCTCAAGAACTTGTATTGTAACCGGTGTAAGCATGAAATAAATTCCAAAGTCCACAGAAACCAATTAGCTTGGAGATGTTCAAAGGTAGCATGGACAAATAAAGCAGCAAGGGCTGGATCTATAAATGGTCAGACAACATCTAGCTGGATGAAAGCTATGTTAAGAACCAAATCCAAAACCAAATGTGGTACATGCCGTCAAAATGGTGACACTGTATATCAATTCCAAGAACCCCCACCATTTATTATACTGTATATTGATGATACAATCCCAGTTCATATCCAAAATGTCATGCATGCAAATGGGTTTGAATACAAGCTTCAGGGGATGATTTATTTTGGAAGTTTCCATTTCACTGCACGTATTGTGGATGAAAAAGGAGATGTGTGGTATCATGATGGGGTACAGACAGGTAGAGATTGTAATTTTGAGGGAAACATGAATGACATAGATGTCAACTCATTACTTCAAGCGAAAAATGGCCGGAAATGCTCTACGGTTCTATATACCCTGATTTAATGTGGTATTACATATATGTATATACATGTATGTGTACGTGTATGTATACATATCTGTATTAGATAGGCGTATGTATAACACAGATGTGTTATTGGATAAACATACATGTATTGTATATGTTTATGTATGTGGTAAATGTATGAAAGAAATGCTCTGGTTCAATGTTGTACGAAAAATCATGATGAAATACATACATAGAGGGAACATAATCTTGAAGCAAATACAGATGATGCCATAAATGTTCCACAGTCATACGCACCATCGTTCGACATTGTGTGTATAATAAACTTCAAATGTGACATATTAGGGGTGCATAAAATACTCAGGAATCGTAACCTGCCGCTTGCCGGCCTGCTCACCCAAGTACCTATCAACTGTATTGTGCTTGGTAATACTATCACATTGGCCTCTCAGCAGCAGAGTCGTACTCGTTGGTACGCCTCTGTCCTAGGACTGCAGGTCTATAGTTAGACCCTTGGCTTACTGAGCGGTGAGTCATCCTGAGGAGTCTTTAGCACAATAGGAAACGTCTCTCAATATGGATGGCTCTGTGTGGCCATATGCTTCACTGGACTTCAGCATCATTACTGAGGTTCCCTAATACGGTAACTAGGAATGTAGATTACAGAGTGCCTATGCTAATCTTATCTTATCTACAACGACGTAATATACTTTCGTCAGGATCTTGGCACGGGCTTCCTGTTCCTCGTTCAGGGGTTCAAAATTGGCCCTGTAGTTATCGAGGAACTTGTCCCAGTTGTCATTGAAGATCGGCAAGCCTTGATCAAGTTTTTCCATGTGCGGATGGGCCCAACTAGCCGCCTTGCCGGTGAGGAAGGACATGAAGGATGCCATCTGTTTAGAGTTTTGGATGACAATTTCTCCGTCCTCATTCTTTATGATGACATTGTTCGCATCTCGTTTTGTGAAACGCTCCTTGTTGTCAATAAGCCATACGTGGAAGTTTGTCCGGTAGACCCTTGATGCGTTCATCCTTTCACCGTCGTAGATGTCAGGACGTTTTACAATACCCTCTCAACGAGAGGATGAGGCTGAGGCAGCCGCCGGAGCAGTTGCACAGACTGTTTTAATCTGAGTCATCAAGTTGCTGGCCTGAGTTGTCAAAGTGTTCACGTTTGTGGTCAACATATTGACCGAGTTAGAGAGTGAGCTCAACATCTGGAAGAGCTGCTGCAGGGTGATTTCAGTAGCCATGACAAGGGAGACCGAGGAAGTGGTGGGTGCGAGAAGAGGAGGGGAACTTGCTCTGGGCATCTGAGGAAGGGATCAGAGTATTTCTAAGAAGTTTGTAAATTCTTGACCAATACTGACGAGTTGTGGGGTTTGTGACGGAGGGAGTTCTGCTTCTGCTGATTCGGGTGATTCAATTCGAACAGGATCCCCTTGAAGGAGGATGCGTTGTAGTGTGACGTTCGTTTTTTCGAAGAGACATAGTACACTCTCGGTGTCTGGGTGCTCGAGGTTGTTGTGTTGATACAGACACGGCTGTTCGAGACAGGTGAAGAGACGTGTGTCTTCTGTACCGTCTTCTAAAGTGGCCCAGACGTCGTTACCGTCCGGGAATACAAAGTGCGCAGCATCAGAGCGTGACCAGATACAAGAAGCCACTTTTTATTTACTACTTCTAGTGTTTTATAGTAAATAAAGGTATACCGAACTCTTCTACAACAACACATATGTGCTCCTCGTATTTTGGATGGAGCAGAGTGAAAGAACATCCCTTCAAAAGCAAGAAGCAGCGTTCGAGGATTTTCTTATCCTGAAGCGACCAGCCTTCCAGTAAGAGCTCAAGCGCCTGATAGAGATTGTCTACCAGGTGTACCACACATTCAAAATCTTGTTTCAGGTCTGGAGCAAGCTTGTACGTCTTTTCACAGTTGAAGAGAGGTCAAAGACAGTTTTGAACGGCTTTGAAGCAGGGACCTAGGAGCTTAGCTAAATCCTTGTTCATTTTTTTTGTTGAAGTCGATTAGAATCAGCTTTAGGACGGAGAGAGTGGCCGCGGCTTTACGAGCATTGGCAGAGGCGACGTTGGAGAGACGTTTGAAGAGAGGGGGCTTCAGAGGAAGCGCTGCGCGTTCTCGCTCGAGGTCGGCTTTCTTGTAGCAGAATTGTTCGTAGGCCTTGTCAAGAGCTTCACAGTCTTGACAAAGGCGTTCTTCGGTGAGGACGGAGCGATGGACTTGTTCCGGCGGTGTGGAGATGAAGTCAATGATGGCGCACACGTCAGAGTTGATGAACTGGTGGGGAGAGCCGGCTTGTCGTTTTTCTTTGAGTGCGTCAAAGAAGGACTGTGGGAGCTTGTTTCGTACTCATAGAACAGAGGTGGGAGGGAGATCCTTGCGAAGGTCTTTCGACTTCGAAGAAGACGCCTTGGGCATTATATAGAGCCAAGCATTAGCAAAGCACCAATGCTTTTTAGCATCCTTCCCAACAGGGAGAGGTTGTGCTTACTATTGGTGTTGTGGTTTGGGAAGTGGAATAAACTTTTAAAGCAGGCGGGGGAGCTCCAAAACTAACCACCAGGCCTGTAAGGATCTCGACCTAATGTCACGGAGACTGATCACGTGATGTATAGGGATTACCCTAATTTCAAGACACCACAAGGTGTAAGTCTCTTACTCAGAGAAAACAGCTAGTGAGCTGTGCGCAGATCTAGCCCAGTAAAGACCAAGTAATTTAGTAAGTAATGATAACATACAAGTAAGTAACTAAAGGCTTACCTAGCCCGATAAAGACCAAGAGGTTGAGATGAGGGTTAGGAGCGAAGGAGGCCGGGTATTTATACTACTGGAGGCTGCGCACGGACCACTTTAGAGTAGGACAATAAGGACAATGGGACGTGGCAGTGAGACAATAGGATAATAGTGTGGCGCGACAATAAAAAGAAGAACAGTAAGAAATGGAGACAATAGACCAAGGAGGACAATAGAAATGGTCCCACTTTGGGCGTAATTACCAATGTCCAGCCTGAGTCATAGACTGATGGACCGGGAGTCTGATAGGTCAGGGAAGAGAGGAGTCTGAGGTTCCAGAAGGATCCAGAAGCCGTGCGAAGTTACAGGGCTGGTGATGTCACTATCAGTCCGGGCCGAGCGAAGAGCATGAGTGCATGTGCTTGTGCAAGTCATGTGATCGTGCAGGTCATGAGACCGTGTTGACGAGTCATGTGATCGCGAAGACGTGTAGGATGCGTCAAAATAAAAGAAAAGAAATCGAATAAATTGGGTGCTACACATATAACCATGACAAACATCAGATTTTAAGAGTGTCATAACTCTAAAAGTACAAATGAAGATGTATAAATGGCTCTATAGGCTGTTCAGAATTTAATGTGATTTTTTCAGATTTTTCTGGATTTTATTTGGGGCTCTACAGTCAATTTATTGACTGTGGGAAAACAACTTCCAAATGCGTAAAACGTCCGCTTAGCTCATTTGATGTCATCACCACAAACAGTTTTGCTGTAGCTGCATTATTGAGCTCAGAAAGTGCAAAATACTGCCAAAACATCGAAATTGAAAGCCATATTTCCGCATTTGGGCAAGTTTATTTTAGCTCTAGAGACTTCAATGTTTCAGCAATACTTTTAGTGTTGATGCTAACAGGGTGTAGTATACCATGGATACCTTCTGGAGGGGTCAAATATGGTTACCTACTTTGGTAAGTAAGCATTGCTTATCCAGTAACAAATATTACTTACCCATTTACTTACTTCATAATGATGTCTATTTATGCAGTAGCAAATATTACTTACTCTGTAACAGCTTCAACTTACTCAATAACAACTTCTATTTACAATGTGAGTGATATTGCTTATTGACTGCACTGGTGCTCCATTGTATACTAGAGTAATACAGTAAGTCAGTTTATATGGCTCAGTAGATAAATGGTGTGCATGGCAAATTTTATTGCTGACTGCAAGGCTTCCGATTCAATCCCTGCTGGTGTCAGTTTTTGAAATGCATAAGCAGAATTACCCCTCTCGGAACCTAATTTCAGGCGTCTACTGGTGAGGTAGGCGTCACTGGAAACACCCACCCCTTATGTAAGCAGATGCTGGCTGCCTTCGACGTCGACAATAGTGACGGACATAACCCTCGGAGTCAGGAAATAATCAATAGGTATAGGATATAAGGATGTGTTCTACCATTGTTATTGAAAGTTTGGTTAAATATTGTTGATAGAAAAAACTTATTTACCAAAAATACTCTTTGAATGAAAATGCATTATTTTGATGTTCTGAACTGTTTGGAGCCATCTTGAAAAAATCAAGGCCACAATTTGGCTGGGCATCTATAAGGCGCTAAGGTTATACCTGCCTTATATGGAAAATGGATCACAGACATGAGCATGGTGTGATCCGTATCACTAACCGGTGCTGACAAGCAACTGCCACTATACAGTCGCCATATGATCACAATGGGGAGGTGTCTAATTCCAGGGATGGATACATTCAGAAAGTCAAAAATAAGGATGAAGTAAATATTCGAAAAGAATCAAAATGTTCAGATTGCATATATGTCTCTCTATTATGTCTTAATAAAATTGTGAACTAACGAAATTGGCCGGTGCTTCTTATAGGCGCCCTGCTTACATAAACGTGGGTGTTTCAAGTGACGCCTACCTTAGGTCTCTGTTTAAAGGTCAATTCTGCTGACTCACAGTCTGCTGATTGGCTTGAGGCTGATGTTGGCACATGGTGCGCATTTCAGGCGCTTAATTAGATGCACAGTGATCCGCTCAGAGCGGCCTGTAGTGCTGACTGGACTTTGTTTGGCTCTTAATTGGCTCTTTTTGGGACTGTTTTTGCTAAAATCATCTTTGGAGCCTCCAATAAAATCCGGAAAATTCTGCAGAAATCGAACAAAATTCTGGAAGGCTTAATAACCCCCTTTCACATAATCGCATGACTCTCCGATGGTCATGTGATCTCACAAAATGTGTTCTTTTACTAGAACCTGCACAAAATAACAGATAGAGAGCTTAATAAAATACAGCAAAATGCACTAAAATTGGAATACATTATGTTCCACACATAGGCATATGTCTGAGATGTTGAATGGCTGTTCTAGCTTGAGTACTGAGTGAAAGGCATATATGTAAAGGTGTAGACAGACCATGGGAGTTTATCTTCCCAAAATGGAAGGTGTGCGCTTATCTAATCTGACCCTCTCACCATGCACAGCAGTGCTGTAGCTGCATTATTAAGCTCAGAAAACACAAAATACTCGAAAAACATTGACAATGAAAGTTTTCAAAGCCAATAAAACAACACTGAGGCATGGAATATACTTCAAATGAGGGGGGCTCTTTGTCGAAAGTGTTTTATGACTCAAAGCGAAGTCCATCAAAGTTGAGCGCTTATTTCCCCAAAAGGGGATATGTGTTTCTCATCTTCTGCTCTCAATTCTGCATCGTTTCATAAAGATGACCACAGTGTTGCTCAATATCATGGCTGCATGTGGATATACAAATTTGTTGTTCTGGGAGTTATACTCAACCAGAACAGGCTCTAACAGACTTATACTGCAGTCTGAGATGAGCAACTAGAGAGGCTCAGAGGTCTCAGGATGCAGGGTGAGCGATTACGGGCACCTAAACTCGCATCGAGAAGCAAGTAGAATACTGCCAAGTCGAAGTTACACTAGTAGAATGACCTCTAGAGGTCAGGGAAAAATAGGGAAAATAGGGGAAAATAGTGGAGGGTGTAGACAGTCCATGGGAAGGTAGGGAAGGGGTCTATACTCGACACAAGAGATGAAATGAGTGATAAAAGACGAAATAAAATAGAGACAAGTGCTTAGCAGGCATTATCCAACACTCCCCCTGCATGCAGCACGTCTCTGCAGCATAAAAACTCCCCCTGAACCCAACAGATCACTGCAAGCCCATGAGCTTGCGCAGATATTCAACTTTGACACCAGCAACAGCCATTATCCAACAGAGCAACCACTGACTGAAGTTTGCTGCTCCAATCAACCGCTCCAGTCCCAATGCACACCACATAGGCTCCAGTCGAATGACGAGTGTCTGGATCCATCCCATAGTCTGCATCTGAGAAAGTCAAGAAGAGCTCTGAAGTCGACTGGGCTGGACCATATGTCAACTTCAAATCCATGGTGCCCTTCAGGTATCTGAACAGATGCTTCACAGCGGCCCAATGAGGGAGACCAGGGTTGGAGTTGAAGCGAGCAAGTTTGGAGACAGTGTAGGCGATGTCAGGACGAGTGGAGGTGGCCAAGTACATGAGAGAACCAACAGCATTGATGTAGGGGATGTCAGACATGGCAGCATGCGCTTCAGGAGTGGTAGGGCTGTCCTTGGTAGTCAGATGCGTGTTGGGGAGCATGGGAGTGTGCACAGATGAACAGTCAGCGAAACCATAGGTTTCAAGCATGTCCACAATGTACTGGCGTTGGGAAAGCGAAATGGAGCGATTAGGACGGTCTCTGATGATCTCTATACCCAGTAGCCATGAAGTAGGGCCTAGATCTCGCAACTTGAAGTGCTGGGAGAGCTCCCGGACAATGCAGTCGGATTCTGAAGGAGAAGTGGAGGCAATGGTGATATCATCGGTGTAGACAGGCATGATGATGCGCACAGTGTCCCTGGAGAGGATGAAGAGGGATGCATCTGACTTGATGCGCACAAAGCCCATAGTAGCAAGGACCTTGT